>CM059213.1:21606220-21861220 GCA_030347435.1 Clarias fuscus | reverse complement strand
TTCATGCTGTTTAACAATGACTAATATACCCCTGCCTGTAATGCCACTGCATCCGGGCTTGTAATCCCTCTTACCATAAATCACAGAATCACCTTTACCAGCATGTAGACCCCCGAAACCCCCTGCACAGTGAGCACAAAAAAGCTTAGTGAAGATAACCACTGCTTAGAAATGGGAAATGAGGAAAGCGGGAAATTCCTGCAACATCCAGACAGAAATGAGTCAAAGCCAGAATTCAGCTCAATCAAACCACACACACACACACACACACACACACACACATGCACACACACACACACAAGCCCAAACCTGATGATGTGAGCAATCAGCATTGTGTGTGTGTGCGTGTGTGTGTCGAAATATTTTGCAGTCCCTTCCTCATAAACAAGAATTTTAGCTGTTTTTTATTAGTCATAGTAAACATGGATAGTTACTTAAGCAACTAAAAAAGGGAGAAAAAAAAACAGTTTATTTCCTGTACCCTCAGCCCTACTAAGAGTTTTACTTTTTTTTCCCCTTCTTTTTTAACCACATAAAAATGAGCAAACTCTTTGAAATGAATGTAAATATCCCAGCTATTGATATTACCACATGTACCACTTCACACGCACCTCTTTAACCAGTTAGTTCCAGTTAACTGGATGTGTTAGTCTGAATCAGTAAATTTATGAAGTATATTCAAGTTTTTTTTTTTTTGCTTCTATTTCTTGCGAATACATGATTGTAGGCTGTGTTGCATATGAGGTCTGTTGGTAAAAAAAAAAAAAAAATTAAACAAGGCTATTTGTTCAGCACTCATATGGTTTGGCATGATGATGTCTTCACAGGCCTTCATTGTTTCTAAACTTCCCTCTCTTGCAAATCTATTGCTTAAGTTCTAAAGTTACATCAATATTTGATGTGGGGAAAGTTATATGCATTTAGAGTCAGGTTACGCTTAAGTGCTTAAGTGGATTGCCTGGGCTACTCGCGCAGAAAATGCAAATCAGTTGCTTCACTCATATGATGTTGCCTTATCTTTCTTGTCATAACATTTTTAATATTATCTTGCCCACTGCCATAAATTAAAAGCTATGTGATAGAAAATGTAAAACTGTAATATGATGTAGTATAAAACAAGAGACAATTGATTTAAACAGAATAAAATTCATGATAAAATGAAGGACAAAAGAGCAAGCACTGTAGTCTAGTATACTGTCACTGCATAGTCCTAATTAAGAAAATCCCCTTTGGACACAATTGATGGACTGCTATTGAATGGTTTGTATTTAATGCTGGTTTCCCTTTCTTTAAACTTCTTCCTGCACCTGTGCTCATTGCTCTTGTCAATGGTGGCATCTCCATGAACATTCTGTAGTGCAGTGAGATACCTGTACAATCAACATGTGACAAAGAGGATTTTCAAAGAGAATTTGAGAGTTGCGTTCAACGATGGCACAAATGCATCGCTTGTGATGGAGAATATGTTGAGTTGTATCTTTGTATAGAGGAAGTGTTACTCTACCAACATAGGTCAGTCGAAATAAACGTTATGCCTATTTTTTGCATTACTTTCGGTACAGTCCTTGTGTATTATCACATCGTTCATTATTGTAGAAATATGGCTTTTGGCCTCACTATACAAGAGCTTCTGAAACTTGATCTAGCACATGGTGTTACTTAGACATAAACTTAAAATATCTTTTTGTAACAAAGAGATTGTAAAGTGTGGACAAATTCACTTTTTTTGGTCAAATAATAGCAATGATTTTGTTGAACATACAGTATGAAGAAAACATGTAGATGGTCTGAAGGGTAATCTAACTGAGCACTCATCTGTTGTAATTTAAAGCTCACTTTAAATATCGTACATAATCTTAATCAAAACTTTATAAAGTCATTATAAAAGTTATAATGATATATATAAATAATATATATATCCTTATATTATTACTCATCATGGTGATAAAGACTAGAAACAAGAGGAGTGATACTGCTGATTGTGACTAATGTATAGCTGTGTGTGACGTCTAAACATTCCACAGCTGAATTGCATCCTGTCCCCCCCATGATAAACATCTTTCACCTGCAAATCGCTCTGTGATGAGTTGTTGTGTAGACTGTGGTTTTATACTTCCAACCCCTAATTTCATGGTGTACATTTCTTGGCATTCCTTAGCAGCCTGGGTATGGTTAAAAAAGGGAAAAAATGCAAAAATAAAAACAAGGATTTCCATGACGTGTGCATGTAGGTGTTAAAAGGGAGGAAAGCACATGCTGAAAAAATCATTTGTTTTCGAAAACCACGCAAACATGGAAAAAAGCCTAAAGGCTATGAGCAGGTTTAAACTAGCCGAAACATTCACATAATTTTTGTTTGACCTACCAGCTGAATTATTCCTTCTGTTTTTGTTGATGTTGTGGTTGTTTCCATATTATTTATGATTTTGTCATTTTCATTAGTAAAATTACTTAGTTTACATGCCAACACATGTACTCTTCAAATACAGAAGTTTGTCCAATGAGTAACAAATATTATATTAAATTACAATAAATGGTATAAATGTATTGATCCAAGGAGAAGAGCGGAGTGCCTGTTAACGGCTGTTAGTGGCTGTATAGTTTTGCTTAACAAACATATAAATGCAGACAATATACCATATGACAAAAAGTATGTGGACACCTGACTATCAGACCCATACTGTGATTACCCATTACATAACTGTGGGTATTAAGAGAGCATTATCGAAAATGCAGTCAGCATTCATTCATATCATATCATATTCATATCAATTGTTAAAAGTAAAATTTAACTGAATAAAATTGAATATCATAACATTCAGAGGCTTGTCCTATAGGATGTCAAGAAAACAGATCAAACAATACATGTGAAAGCAAGATATTTCCTCATCCTAATACAGTTACAATTATTTATAATCAATTTACAGTTTCATTAATTTTACCTCCCATTCTCCCAAATCCTAAGCTCCACATCATCAGCTGCCCCTGCTGGATACAGTGGATTCCTGCAGATTTAAAGATCACCAATGAAACATCAAGCATGGCTTGGGCAAAATTAAGTTCAGTGAACAAACATTTGCTTTTACTATATATTTGAGTTTACTGCAGAACAAACCACATACATGTTTTTCTGTTGCAGAATTAATAGTAATTCAAATATTTTCCATTGTACTGGATTTGTATAAAACCAACAGATGATGTTTCAGAAAACATGCGAGATTTAAATGAATATACTGTATAGTGAGTATACTGTATATTTATTTCAAGTGCTTAACTAGTACTGCAGACAGTGTGATTCTCCTGGAAGGTTACAGTGTACATCAGTAAATGAAATGTACTATACAGTTTATTATTATTATTATTATTATTATTATTATTATTATTATTATTATTGTTATTATTATTATAACAACATCATAACATAGATTGAAACTTTTACATTCAGTGTGTGGGATGTGAGGTATTCAAATCTGTGCACAAACATGAATATGCGCCAAAGTAAGACAGAAAAAGCAAAAACAATCGAGTGCCAATTTTCCATGTGGGCGACATTCCTGTGCTATCGTTCAATGAAATCTGGACATATAATAATCATCACACAGAATATTTATATTTAGTACAAGCAAACAGCACAGTTTTTACACTATGGATGTGGTGGTTAATGTACTTCGATGCAGTAATGTTGATAATGTATTTGATTTATTTATTATACAGACAGTCAGATTTCTCATAGTTCTTAGTTCTTAGGATGGGGTCAGTTGACTTCTCTAACACTTTAAACATCTAACCAGTAACAAACAAACAAGGATATTGACACAAACTGTTTGAAACAAACTTTCCAGTGATGTGAATTTATCTTTTTATTAATAATCTTCCACAAACAGGACTGAGAGTCCCTTACCTCATCCCTGATTGGGCCCAAGCATTGTCTAAGATTTGATATAAAAGCTTGTCTTTCTGAATATCATATACAGCCATAGTCCCCAGAAAGTAAGACAGAAACCTGGAAACCACATAGATGGGTGAATGTATAAAACTTCAAATTTCAACACACATCCTGTATAATAACCTGAGCTCACCAGGTTCCCTGGAGCTCTGCAGCTTTAGTATTATCTTCAGTGTCTATTTCCAGCATGCCTACTGACCCAAATATGTTAGATATGAGGAGCATTTCATTATTGTTGAGAGGAAGTCATTGTTTAAAGGTATTGGTATCTACCAATGTTGGTAGATTTTACACTGCATTGCTCTACAGGCACTCTGCTTTAAAAACCCACTCACTTGCAGGTGTTGACAGCTATCTCATCTTTCTGTACAATATAAATTGTGTAAGTTTGTTAGGCAGAATTATACATTTCCTCATTTCCGAAGAAATTCTTTAACACTGTTTTTAACACCACAGTACAGTACAGTAACAATGTTACTGGTCTACATTTGCTGTGTACACTGACTGGCCACTTCATTGGGGCCACCTTAGCTACTGTTTTAAACCTCCCTTTGCCTTCAGAACTACATTAATTCTTCATGGCATAGATTCAAGAAGATGCTGAAACCATTCCTTAGCAAGTTCAGTCCATACTGGTATGATAGTATCATGCATTTGCTACAATTTATTTGGCCATTTGAGTACAGTGAACTCATTTTCATGTTCAAGAAACTAGTTTGAGATGATTTTAACATTGTGACATGGCATGTCACAATGTTAAAATCATCCTGGTGTCATAAAGGAAAGAACATGGTCAGTAAGAATATTCAGGTAGGCTGTGGCATTTAAATGATGCTCAGTTGGTACTAAAAGGCCCAAAGTGTGCCAAGAAAATATACCCACACCACTACACCACCCCCAGCCTGAACAGTTGTATAAGGCATGATGAATCCATGCTTTTATGTTGTTAAGGCAAATTCGGACCCTACAATCCATGCATTGAATGTCGCAGCAGAAATCAAGACTGATCAAGACCATTTTTTCCAGTCTTCTGTTTTCTGGTTTTGGTGAGTGTAGTAAAATTATCGCCTCATTTTCTTGTTCTTCGCTGACAAGAGTGGCACCTGGTGTGGTCTCATGCTGCTCTTGCCCATCTGCTTCAAGGTTCGACTCTTTGACATGCCTCAGTCGAAACGAGATGCTATTTGATTTATTGTTGCCTTTCCATTAGCTCGAATCTGGCCTTATGCCTCTGACCTCTGGCATCAAAAAGCATTTTTCCCTGAAAAATGCTGCTCATTGGATATTTTCTCCTTTCAGACCATTTTCTATAATCTCTGGAGATGGCTGTGAATGAAAATCCCAGGAGATCAGCAGTTTTGGAAATCCATAGACCAGCTCATCGGGCATAAACAACCATGTTATGTTTGAAGTCACTTAAATCACTTTTCTTCCTCATCTGATGCTCTATTTTAAGATCGTCTTGGCCATGGTTACATGCCTAAATGCATTGAATTGCTGCCATGTGATTGGCTGAATAGACATTTGTGTTAATGAGTACATGTGTACATAATGAAGTGGCCGGTGACTATATAGCTACATACTGTATGGACTCCGGAAGATTATCACTTATTAGCAAAAGCAAGACCAAATTTGCTAATTTGGTGCATGAGCTGTGATTGGTTTATAACTTACTAAATCCATTTCTTTCAGAGTCCTTACATTACTTACATTACTCACATTCCCTATGTGGAGTTTCTGTCTAGTTCTCCTAATATCCACAGGGAATATCACCCGGGTTCTCAGGTTCTCAGGTTTCCACTTACTGAAAATGGGTGAATAATGCCCGAAAACTTAGTTACAGTAATACTTAGTTTTTGCTCTAAGTCACTCCACAGTCAGGCATAGGCAGATGTAGCTACAGAATCCCAAGCCATCTAAAGCTGGGCTACGGCAGAACTACAGCACTATTATGTAGCAACTATGGAAACAGCTATTCTATAGGAAACAGTATTCTATAAAGCCCATGGCAGCTGCCGTTGCTGAGTCATGTTACCTGACAGCATGGTGTCAAGATTATGACCATAGTCATTCTGTTGACTGTCCCAAGGCACGATTTGTAGACCCTCCTAGCATACTTTAAAGCTATTTGTAAGTTACCCTCCTTATTCATGGCCTTTCAAGACCAAATGATTGCCCTTCCATTCTTTTACATAGTATCACTGTAATTTTTGCTGAAGCAAAAGTCATGATAATGGGCAAAAAATGTTGTACCATGTGACTGTAATAAAATGGAATCATTGAAATCAATGTATTGTATGTATTGTCAAATGTAATAGACTTTCCAATTGATGACCTTCAAGTCCCAATACACAACCAGAGGCAGAATAATGATTCCCAGACATAATCCATCCCAGGCAGACTTCAAGGTAAGATACTTCAAATATTATGAAGGAAAACCATGCACCTTTATTCTCCTACTCCAAGGGATGAGAGGGGGAGTCATTTGTCTATAGTCAGTCGCCGCATCCTGACAGTGAAATATACACAGACGGTATCTGTTTGTCATCTACTGTATATGAGCACTACTGAAGGTTATAGTGTCCTTTGGCTGTCTTCCTTTAACATCACAACATGCTAGATCTCACAGCATGCTGTAGGGAAAAGATCAAGTGATAGAAAAACTGCCTAGTAAGGCAACCTGCTTAAAAAACATGATATCCAGCGAAAAGTTGCAAAGTATACAATATGTTGTTATTTAATATTCTAGACACAAAATCAGTTGTGAATAACAATATGCACAGTATGGGATATCTTGTATGTATTTATTTATATAGAATTTGTTATGGCTATTGTATTAATGAGGCAGTAGAAAGGTTTGGATTCCTTTTTACATCTTAAAACAACAACAACAACAAAAATCTATTGATGATAAGTAAATATGTAACTCACCACTTATAATGTGAAAGAGTTTGATTAGTCCATGGCAGTATGGGTATATTATATATTGCTATGCCTCTTGTGCCCATCAGAGGGCACTCAGGGTTTAGTGAAGTAGGAGGCGAAGCCCTACACAAGTCTATGCCTCCTGTGGCAATTCATATGCACAGAGTCACTGAGGTGACATGATCATTATTTTTAATCATAATCTTGCCTATTAAGACTACAGGAAGTTTCTCAAGGGCTATTTCAATAGAAATTTATTTATGCTATCTTTAATGAAAGTGAGCAGTTTTACAGACACCCAGATTGTTTTGTCTGCATGAATTACTTCGTTGTGGCACTTATTGCATTTTTACATTATGAGACACAGAAAAATAAAAAAAATCCATGGAATTAGAGCATCATGATCAACGTACGCATTGAGCTAATTGATCATTACTTTAATTCAGTTACTGTATGTAATGATGGATAAAGGCATACTGGAGTCATTGTGGCATGGATAGCCATTAGCTTGTGGCACTTTAATTGAAAGCGAACTGACTTTCCAACAAATAATTAACTGGAAGCCATGTATTAAATAAGACCTTTCCTCAATGCATTAAGTCATGGTCTCAAGTTACATAATCAATGGTCTTAACTTTGGTGCCTTGTAGCAAAGACATTATCATTTGTGTCCATAAGATACGTACTGTAGCTTACAGCCTCAAATATGAAATTGTGGCCACATTATTGTCATGGGTCTAGCTGGTGGTACTCGGGCTAGACCGGCTGATGGTGTGGTTGCCGTGGGCATATAGGGTAGGCATGAAGGCAGAGGGGTTGTAAACAGAAAGTCTTTATTAACAAAACTCAAAAACGGACACAACCAAACAAAGGAACCAAAACAACAAACGTAAACTAAAACTAGGGCTCAGGAAAAACACAGGAACAAGAACTGAACACAGGGAACCAGGAGCTGACATGGGAACCAGGAGCTGACACAGGGAACCAGGAGCTGACACAGGGAGCTGACACAGAGAACTGGGGATGAGGAAACATGGAGCTGGAGCTAACTAAAGATACATAGGGGAACTAGAGACTGGAGAGACAGGACTGGAGAGACAGGACTGGAGAGACAGGACCAGGAGCACAGAGACTAGATTAGTGGGTTAGTGGTTAGTGAGGTTAGTAGCTACATGGAATACTGGTGACACTGGATGCTGACCTAACCGGGTTAGTATCTAAGGGATTAGTGGCTAACCATGTTGGTACTGATCTAGGGGACCGGAACTGGAACACAAAAGGAAAGGCACACATGAGGCTATACCAAACTAGCGGCTAACCTACTAGCGACTAGAACCACTAGCAGTCAATCCTACTAGAGGCTAGCCTACTGGAGGCTAACCCTACTAGGGGCTAACCCTACTAGCAGTCAAGGCCTACCAGCGGCTAACCGTGGTAGCGGCTAAGCCCTCATGTGGCTACACATAACTAAACAAACAAAGAACTACACCAGAAGGCCAACACTGGGGATACAAAGAACAGTACTTACACAGTACACAGGAGGAGACACAGCCTAACTAAACATGAAACAGGACAGCTCCTTGAATCCACTAGAACAAGGAACATACAGTAAACAAAACTAGAGCCCTCTTGAAAACAGTTTAAACAATATAACTAAAATATAAAACTCAAAGAAACAAAAACCAAACAAAAAGGAATGCCCACATGACGGTATACAAACAAACACAACCATACCAAAACAATCAAACAAACAATGCTCAACCCAGTTTCCCAGAACAAACTGCTATTTATAGAAACTTTAATGAGCCATCCTCGGTTCAGGTGAGCCCTCATCACCTGACCGAGGTGCCTTCTGGGAAACAAAACTACAAAAAACAGACAAGAACAGTGACCTCTAGTGGAGGTTCCTAACAATTATATTCATTTCTGGCAAGACCTTATAGGAATAATAACTACAATGTCACCCCAGACCCTGCATACAGATGATTTAGAATGGCTAACAGTAGTTAAGTGCTTCTGTGGAACTGTTTGATGGTCTGCTAATGACTGTTTATGAGAGGCTTAAGATTTTGGCATTATTATTTTTGCCTTTGCAAATTTAGCCTGTCAGAAAACCATCTCTTGATTTTGCCTCATCCATTGTATCTCTGCTTTTCTATGTTCACTTTTATCTCAAGTCCTTGCTTTCTCTCACATATTCATTCACACCACATATGACTGTGCTTATTTTCCACACCACCGTGACAGCCATCTGCTGTGTCATTGCAGAGCATCTGCTGTTTTCGACAAGATGATTTTATTGCACTAAGGCTAAATTGTATTTAATACATGTTGCTAATTCTAGGCGATAACCATTTTATTATAAAGCCCATGAATAGTAGTGCATCAGACAGGGCCTCTTTATTAGGAATGCCTTTTTATAACTGGATACACCAGTGTTTTCCCACAGTTCTTCATGGTATGGATCAGGTATTCGGTATTCAGATATGGTATTTAGAAAGACTCCTTTCAGGTTGTGGTACATGTTGCCATGACTACATCTCAATTTTGTTGCAGATTTGTTGCACATTTATGCTGCTAATCATCTGTTCTATCACATTCTGAAATTTGTGCTATTGGATTCAGAACTTGTTACTGGAATGGCCATTAAAGAACATTTGACTCACTGCAATATTCACGGAGCCAGTTTGGGAAAACATGTGACATAGGACTTACTCAGGTAGACTGTGGCATTTAGGCCATACACAATTGGTATTTCAGAGCCCAGTGCGGTCTAAGAAAACATTCTCTATGCTGTTTCATTAGCACTGTATTTTTCTATTCTTCAAACCATTCTCCCGTCACCAAGAAGGCAGTTCTGCTCGTAGATCAGCTGCTTATTGCATGTTTTTTGGACCGTTTTGTGTAGACTCAAACCTAGTCTGTGGAAACATATTAAAATGGATGTACATCCAGGAAATAACTAAGAACCAATGACCTAGACAGTCACAAGGGAGACATAGCTATGTTATTGATACTGAGGTTATTAGCACCTGCTAATGCTCATTTAATGTAAGTCAAGCTAATTTGCTGCAGTTCTTGCTGCAGCAGTGACCTAGTTTAGATTTATGTACTAATAAATGTTATGGTACTATAGAGCCATAGCCAGAAGAAATTCATGGCCAACTAGGAAATATGTCAGCTGGTGACACCTTTATGGCCCATCTGGTATACCTACATTGCTGGGTATTAAATTGGAACTGGAACCCATGTTGCCGAAATATTAATATATATAGAACAACAACAGAAGAATAGCATTACAAAAATGCTAAGCTTTTAGGTCAGCTTCAGATGCATATGTATATGCATATGTTTCAATAATAAGGTCATTGGAGCTTTACCTCTGTAGTGTAGGTCAAAATGACTAACACATTTTCTGCAAATATGATCTGGCAAGCCTGCCATTTCCCCTCCATTAATGGTGAGAAGGCATAGCTTTAAAGAGCTCACATAGTTATGAAAAGTGCTCAGGCAGCAAACTCCTCTGGACAAACACATTTCCCTAAAAATAGAGGCGAAAAAAAAAATCCATGCTATCTCCTGAGAGGTTAGCTAACCTTTTTCTAAGTGGATGTATATACAAACTTCCTGCTGTATATTATTGAATTATGTATTATTCTTGTTCTATAGAACACTGCATTCAAGAATTTGAAGCATTATAGATGAAAACTCAGGCAAATCTTCTTCACCTCCTGTGTGCAGCTGAACAATGGCTTTTTAGGCACAGACCAATCTGTGCCTGTTACGGTTGTGTGTCTGTGGGCTATTAATATTCAGTCCTCCTCCTTTGGGTCCCAGCTAAAACGATTTTACTCATCGTGGCTTTGACGAACAGTGAACACTAAATACAGTACACCACAGTCTTGCAGAATATACAGTATTCCAGACCTGTTTATAATCTGCTTATATACAGTATAGCAAAATAAATTTTATTGCAGTGTATTTCTTTTGGAAAATTAAAGAGCCCGTTTTTATTATTATTTTTTAAAGTCCGTGAGGTACATATAAAACATTACAATACATCTTGGTTATTATACATTTTCTTGCTCTGCACACCAACGGTGAAGTTTGTCACCCAGAATGTGAAGTAAATCAGCACCAAATTCCACAACCCACATTCCGTGCAACTAGCTGTATGCTCTAACTGAAACTAGCCATATGGCTAAATGGGATTAACTATGCGGCTAACAAACAGAGTTAAATGGTCACTAAATACACCATAACTTAACATAAAAGATACCAACTCTATATAGCTCAGTTGACCTGCAGAAATGTCATATGAATTTCAGCTCAACCTTGGAATGCACTTTTGCAGGGAAGGATGTTTGCAGAATTTTACCTCTTTAGTAAAAAAACAAGCAAGTAGCAAGAAGCAACGTACCAAGTAGCTTTGGACCATGTGTTCCAGAAACATATTCATATACATGTGCATCTAAAGCAGACCTAAAAGCTTAGCATTTTAAAGTTCAGCTAAGACTAATGAAATTTCTGAAATCCCACTGAGGTAAATCAAGATGCTATCTTTCAAAGTTACTGTCAGCCATATGATTAGTACCAGTTAGTCATACAGCTAGTTGATTGGAATGGGGTTGTGGAATTTGGTGCTGATTGCTTAGATTGTACTCGTGTTCTGGATGACAAACTTCACAGTTGATGTGCAGAGCAGGAAAATTCATAATGACCAAGACCTGTTGTAATCAGCTTATATGCACTTCAATTTAGAATTAAGACAGACTTGAAAAAAAAAAATCAGAACTGCACACTTTGGGTGACCTCTGAGACCTGTGTTAACTTGTTAAAGAAATAGTAAAATATGGGACCATTAAATGCAAAGGAGCTTCCATAAGGGCCATTGTGTTAATGCAGAATTTGTGTCCTGGAGTGTTTTATGTCATGTGCAGTGCACTATTCAATCTATTCAATTCACACACACACACACACACACACACACACACACACACACACACACACACACACACACACACACACACACACACACACACACACACACACACACACACAGGACTGCATACTCATTACCATTTTATGAAGCTCAGCATGTTGTCCTGAGTGGCTCAATGAGCTGGAATTAGCACCTCACAGTTTGCCTCATTTTAGCAAATAGTCAGCTCATAGTTTCATCCATGGAAACGAACAATTTGAAAATCTAATGGAAACAGAGAGATAAAAAGATTGTGAGGTAAGATTTGAATTTCAAACTATAATTCCCAAGCTCATAGTAACACATATTGCCATATTCTGATTGCAGTCAGATTTACAGGATTTCTTTGTAACTCTTTTGAAAAGAATTGGTATATATTTTTTGCTGTACGGTATGATGTCAGTACGTGCCCAACTTGGGAATATAGGCTACAATAGATTACACCAGTTTCACTCTCTCCCACATACACAAATGCACACACGCATGCAGGCCTGGGGAGAACGTGCAGATTTCTGAATAGACAGAAATCCAGTCTCAGTATGCAGTGCAGTGATGCTAGCTAGCTGGGATTGCTCTTCATCCGATATGACATCATAACCTCTATAGAACTTTATTAAAACAAATAAGAAACAAAGTGAGCTAGCAAAAGTGATACAGTTAGGTGATCAATATTAGGCAGCTACCAAATCAAGAGAGCATTTCAAAGCAGGAATAGGACAGAGTTTTACAAAAAGAGAGCCAGGCCATCCTCAGAGTGAGATACAATTAGTCAGCACAGCTTCCCAACCAAGATTATACCAGACATTCATTTCTTCTATTAAAGGATGCACCTAAGCTTTTGTCCCCTTAACTCTGTTGGATGTAGCTATAAGTTAATGGTGATATACTGTACCACATCATCGCCTCTTTTTTTTAGTTTTAACAGGCTCACTGGAGGTCCAGCATATCGTCCATATCGGCAAGTGTCTCGTGATCTTTTTTTTTTTAAATGTGCGTCTATAAATATCTCAGAGTCATTTTCTTTACCTAACTCATGGGTTGTACTAGTGTCAAAACCTGAGTCTCATAGCAATTTTGGAGCTCTCTGTATTTGAAGGTATTTATTTGGCCCCCAGAGTAGGATTTTCATAGCCTTCGACAATGGAGAATGACCCACTATTATCAAATATGTACACAGTGAAAAAAACTTCCTAGTGGCAGGGAAATGATAGTGTGAGAACCCATGACGGTACAGCTTATCAGAAACTGTGAACATCCTGACAGTGAACAGCATTACCCACTCTGCCCCTCACTTGCCAGAAATAACATTTGACTGGGAGCTTTTGTTCAGGTTGTTCATTAGTCTCTGTTTGGTTTACCATTGCTATCAGGCACTAAATCAGAACCAAGGTGAAATGCAGGTTATGTAGAGGTGGCACAACAGGTACATTTGGCACTGTGATTTGGAAAAATAAGCATACTATGAGAGAAACTAAAGTCTTGATGAAAGACAAAAAGTCTTGTTACAATCTCCACCCTCAGCTCTTGTTTAGTGTGCCACCATACGGTACACTGGTACAATAAGAATCTCAAGATCATTATCTGTTTTCACAGCATATGTACTAAAATGGCAGGTGGTAGTGTTTCCTAACAATTACCAAGATAATGCCAAATTACTTTTGTTATAGGAGTATAAGTCTGACTCGGACACCTGCCTGCCACTTTTACAATGCGAGTGTAGTTTGCTTCTTCTTAAAGCCAGACCAGTATATTAAACCTTAAAACAAATTCAATTGCACCTCTCTAATAGTGCCTTAATAGTAAAGCAAACTTTCAATGACTTCTTTGCGTCCATAACTAATAATATTGGTAACAGGACCAAACTGGTGACAGGACCATAGGCATCTTATACAAAGGGACCAAAGGCTAGCTCAATCCAATCTGATCTCACAGAAAAGACATTGCAGCACAAATCTCCAAAAAAGTCAACTGTTGGCCATGATCGACAGAACACCCAGTCCACCAGAGCCCATTGTGCACACGGCCCAGCAGGCAAAGAGCCCGAGGTGCCGACCCGGACTCCAAATTCCCCACCTCTCAATCTGATCTGGGATGCACTGGATAAACAAATCCGAAGGATCAGCCTGCACACTGTGGAGACACACCCTGAGAGGCCAGAGCCGTCTCGATGGCACAAAAGGTGGTTTTAATGTTATGGCTGATCAGTGTAAACTTTCATCTTTATATCTGTACATTAATTTTCATCTTGACTCTCTTGTCATCAAAGCTGATTGATTAGCACGACCTTTTTCTTTTCATGATTATTTATGAGGCGAAGTCATGACAATCAAATCAAATGCAATCAAATGCCTATCAAGCAAAATCGCTTCATCCCCCACACTGACAGTCAATGTTCTCATGTCTATACAGGCAGTTCTGAGTTATACTCACTGTTATACCGCTAGGTTTAACCATATTCTAATCACTTAACTGCCTGAAAAAAAACTCTCAGGGTTGCAATCCCGACCCACCAAAGGGCCTTTATCATTTTAATAAGAAGAACTTTTGATGTTTTGAAGCTGATGGCTTGATATTTGTCAGTTTGGTGGGAATAAGACCTGAAACACAATCCAATCTGTGCATTAGTCTCTTATTATAGAAACATGCTTTTTTTTTATGTAACTCACCGTTCACATTGATTAGGATGACAAGAAAGGGCAGACCAGCATAGGAGCATAAAATAAAGCAGAATAACCTTGAAAAGCCATACAATATCATGTCTCCTCCCCCAACAGTTTCCTAAATAAAATGCAAGATAATGAAGAGTCTGTGTGCCAGTTATTGATTGCACTGCCAGGAGATGCAATCTGACACCGAATGTCACTGAATCAACAGGGAATTACTTGCAGTACTCCACTATAACACTTTTTTTGTATGTGGGGCATTTGTGAAAAAAAACATCCCAATATAAAAGAAGAGATAGAAAGGTTGCCTTTGGTTATTTAAGCGAACCTGAAGGAAGTAGGAGAGAAGAGGGTATGATCTTATATGCGATTCCCTCTCCTGAGGACTCACTCTCCAGAAATTGAGAAAATTTAATAGACACACACACAGAACACACGCACACACACACACACACACACAGAACATAAGCATCACTGAAGATGTTCGAGCAGACTATCCCAGGGGCTGATCACTTTGTAATACATGGTTTGCCAGTCTTTTGAGAGAGGTGCTTCTAATAGCCCGTGTTTGAGCACTGATACTGATGGATTGCAGACAGAAGAGGCTCACTGGGGAAAGATGGTTAGGTCTGCCTGTTTCATTCGACATCTGTCTCTGGTGCTGTCCCTGATTCAATGCTATTAAATTCTTTCTGTGTAGGCCAGTTACCATCACATGTGCACTCAAAGCAAAATGATGAACAGCATAAACTAGTAATAATATACTGGATAATAATGAACAATATCTTCTATTTTCATATTTGACACACAAGTATTATTATTATTGTTATTATTATTGTTTTAATTGTTATATCCAATTAAAAGGATTCTCCAGAAGTACACATTATCTTTGTAGAGCTTGATCATTTAAAAACATTTGGATGTAATTTTTTCGTGCATCTTGCTGTAATCATTGTGCTTAATCAACCTGTTTGTTTTGTTGTTGTTTTTTGCAAACGTTGGCACTGAGATGTCTCTTCACTTTTCCTCAACACATGTGAGCAGTACTCGTGTCCAAAAAACTTGCTCTGTGTAAATTTATCAGTACAAGAATGGATTACCAAACATACAAAAATAGATTATCAAACAGCCCTACCAGGCACAGGCCCAGGAGCCCACAGATTCAGGAAGCCCCAGTGCCAAAGCCTCCAGATAATGTTGTTTTTAATAACTACTGACAATTAAAGGATCAAAATTCTTCCAAAACTTTGAAGATATCAAACAAATAAATCATTACTTTGCATCTAATATGCATTACTTATACCATCTAATATGGACCATACGAGTTCGTGAGGAGAAATCCAATACACAATAAATATATATCTGGGCATCATCCCCTAACTCATATTACAGTATAGTACATATTACAGGATATAATGTGTTATCACTTGACCATTGAGTTGATTATTGCAGGAAAGTATGGGCCATTAGTGGTTCTGAGAGTGCTGCCTGTAAAAGTGCTCTGTACTTTGAAACACACCAATCAGCAATACAATAACACAATAATACAATAAAATAAAATAAAAACACTATGCCCGGTATTATCTAGGTTCTCCTTGTGCTGCCTGGGCAGCTCTGGCCCCCTCAGGGTAAGACACCACAAGACCACTGGTGGTGTTTTTCACAGATCGGCAGTAGATCCTTTGTGAGCTGTAGCTTGTGGAATGGTGCCTCCATGGACTTTTGTTTGGTGCATCCCATATTGGTGCTCAATCAGATTGAGACCTGGGGAATTTGGAGGCCAGGTCAGTGTTCCAGGGCTCTTGTCTGCCGGACCCTGTGTGCAGTGGGCTGTGGTGAACCAGGTGTTCTGGGCATTTCTATGGTGGCCAACATTTACTTTTTCAGAGATTCGTGCTGCATTGTTTTTTTTTTTTTTTGTGGGATTGGATTGGACAAGCTGGTCAAGTTTACTACCGTATAACTGACAATCAATGATAATGTGTTAATGTTTTGACTGAGCTGTGTTTTATGCGTAACAGAGAACCTTCATTTTGCTCTAGTGACATGTCACATAGCTTCTTTTTTTTTTTTTTTTTGGATTTTCCCCCGATTTTCTCCCTAATTTAGTCGTGTCCAATTCCTCCCCGTCACTAGGGGGCTCCCACATTAAGGCTACTACTACTACCACTCAGCCGGGAGGGCCGAAGACTATCACGTCTTTCCTCCGAACCACGTGACGCCAGCCGACCGCATCTTTTCGAACTGCTCGCTCGCGCACCGTTGGGGGCGGCGTAACACACTCACAGCGCTATCCACTCCCTCCGTTGCGCGAGCTCACAGACGCCCCTGACTGGCTGTAGAGCCGTGATTAATGTGGGAGCACTAAGTACCTCTCATCCCTCCCCTCTGAGAGAGCTCGGCCAATCAGCTCTCTCTAGACCTCCGGCTGCGAGAGGTTACAGCACCACCCGGGATTCGAACTAGCGATCTCCGGATGATAGGGCGAGCGCTTTAACCACTGCGCTTAACCACTACTCGGAGGCCACATAGCTTCTTTCACATAGCCACATAGCTTCTTTAAATACTGTATCTAGCTATGCCTGAAGTACATAATGCACATATTATGATGAATTTTAATAATTTATATAGTAAGTCTCCACTTCTTGCAAAAAGCAGAAATTATATGATATGATATCATATGATATCATATCATATCATATCATATGATGATGTTACTCAGGGTGTACCTTGCCTCCTGGGATAAGCTCCTGCCCCTTACGAGTCTGTATACATTATAAAGCTGTATAGACAATCAGTGTGTGATTGTGTAAGTGATATTAATCAGGATATTGTCACCTATCAAAAAAGAGAAGCTTGTGTACTTATTATTTTTGGAGATTGGTTCAGGGCTAGATTTATCATGTTTGTCAGTGAACTAGAATATTTGCAGCATTATGAAGAACTACATGCTTTCTCTGTTTTGCTCCTTCTCTGAGTTATTTTACTTTATCTTTCTGCAAAGCCATCCATGATTACAATGAAAAGTGTTTATGTTGCTCAATAATATCTTCTTTACATGTAGCTGTTATTTGAATCAGATACAGTTAAACCTTGGATTGCGAGCATAATTAGTTCCAGAAGCGTGCTTGTATATCAAATCACCCATAAGAATTTCCCCATAAGAAATCATGGAAACTCAGACGATTTGTTCCACAACACAAAAATTTTCATATAAAAATAATAAACATAAAATATAAACTAAAAAATAAAACAAATGAGCTTGCACTTTACCACTTTACTTTACATGGCTATAGTGATTTAGACCAGAGAGAGGAGAGGATGAGGGCGGAGGCTATTGTGTAGGATGAATTTCACACAAACACAAACAGACATGGACACGCACACACTAGCTTCCCGACAGAGACAGAGAGAGGAGCGGAGGAGGAAGGGGGCTCCTGTGTAGTATGACTTTCTCACACACACACACACACACACACACACACACACACACACACACACACACACACACACACACACACACACACACACACACACACACACACCAGTTTACAGACAGAGACTTATACATGCGCGAACGGACACACGCACACACACACACACACAACCACAAAATAAAAAAATGCTTTACACACACACATGGTCACAGTGTTACAGTATAACACTATGTAACAGTATATGCGCGCACAGATGTTGATTATACAAGTGACGCACGCACACAGAGACCGAGCATGGGAGATGATTACCCACAATTCTGCTCATGTTTCAACACCTTGCTCGTTTAGAGGTCAAATTTATTTAAAATGTTTGTTCATCTTGCGAAACACTTGCAGAACAAGGTACTCGCAATCCAAGATTCCACTGTAATAGTTATATCCTATTGAGTATAAATAGTGGCAACAATTTGGCACTGCTAAAGCATGCATTTTGAACAGAAACTGCACCTGTAGTAAAGTACTATATATTTTTGCTTTCATAAGTTATCCAAATACAGAGTAATTTTTGATACTCTAACTCCTGTACAGGAGCAGGCATTCTCTCTAACACAGTTACACCATCTGTTCAGTCTCATTCTCCAGTGAACAGCATGAGCCAGGCAGATTATTGCGATTTAAAGCACTGATGGCTGAGTGACCGACAGAATGAGAGGTGAGCTGTGAGCAAAACCAGTCTGTCAAATGTTCGCTGTACAAACCTGACCCACAGATAGCTCCAATGCATGAACAACATCACCATTAAAATTTTTGCTTGAATGGGGACAAAGAAGAAATGCTTCGTTGGAATGGAATTATCTCAGGGGTATAAAGCTCGCTCAGGCATCTCCCCTCAGTCACTTCTTCCCCGTGTCAAATTAACTCCAGATTCAAATTAATCTATATTATTAATGATAGATATTCAAGTAATATCATATGAGAGAAAGTGCTGTTGTGCTGAATATCAGTATTTGTGATCAGCAAATGTGATAATAAATGTTGATAATAAACACTATTTTTTTTATCAATGGATTATAATTTGTTTGTTTATTTAACCAGTTATTTTTCTCTGCCAATACACTAACAGACAGTTTGTGTAATTATAAGTGTGAAAGTAGTTTTAAATTCCTACTGGTACTATGTAGCCAAAAGGTGAAGAGGATAAACCATGGAGGTGATGAACAGCCCTGAGAAATTTTATTTAATTTATATTTTCACTTATTATGCTTTAGAATATTAGTGAATTTCTTGTTTTCCAAAGTGTTGTTAAAGAATACATAATGGTTTCTTCATGTGTGACTGATTTTGAATGTGGGTTTTGGCTGGCAGCTGCTTTCCCCTCACTACTCCTTACTTTCACAATGGCAGCAACCAACAGTTAGTGTAATTACGAATGCTAAAATATCTGTGATGCAGATTTATACGTATAGTTAAATGTCCCACTGTTATGTCCACTTCATCCCTCATGGAGTGCCTTTTTTTTGTCTAATCAGATTACTTATCAGAATTAACTGTTAGTCTATTAGTCAGATTTAACTGTTCCATAATTTATATTAGTGAAATAAATAAATATTAATTCATATTTAGCTCTAATATCAATTTGGTTTATGTATTTATTTAATGCTATTATTAATAAACAAAAAAATCTTGTATTCTAGATAGAAGGAGATTCCAGTCTAAATATGATTAGGCACATAATAATCAATTTAGGTAATAGAAGTGCATGGTATGCAAGAAATGGTCCAACATTTAAAATATTTGTCTTCACATTTGATTCTGTGTGTCCCTTGCCTTCATACAACAACAGTATGTGTGCCAGTGCATTTATTTCCCCTCATTTGGCTGATGTTCCAGTTGAGCCAGGATGCAACTGAGCAAGCCAAAACCAAATTATTATTCATTGGTTTCCTGGGTTTACCGTTAAAACAAAGATTTTTTTTTTTTTTAAATTGGGCATTTACATGACAGCATATTCTTTCTTACTTCATATCCAGTGTACATAGAAGTACTGTATATGAGTAATTGGCATTAAAGGTGGCAAGTGGCATAACTGGCAGTGTTGCCACCCGCACTGCTTCAGGCCGAGCTTCTGAGAATGTTCTTCTCTTCTCCACGTGGGTCTCCTTTTGGTACTCTGGTTTCCTTCCAGTGCAAAGATAATATGTGGATTGGCTATATTAAATTGCCCCTAGGGAAAAGAAAGAAATGGTAGCATCATTATCTAAAGCATCTTTAACATAACCCTTGGGAAAAGTTTGCATTTACTGTATCAGCATTCAGCCTTTCTCGAATGCTGCCTTTCTATGAAATAATTTCCCCTTAGATTAATCAAAGACTTTGACTCTAAGACCCATTATGCTAAACAACTAAATGAACAAAACTCACAACAAAATGTAAAATGTGTATTTATTTCTGACTTCAACAAAACACCACAGTAGATTTTAAAATGCGCAGAATGGAGAATTTCTAGGTCACGAGGTCTAGTAGGGGAAAAATTGCTAGAAAGCTTTGGTACTGTGTCGTGTTAGCCTGTTGACTGACACGCCGAGAAATAACAAGAGACATAGCCAGATAGTGTTGCTTTTGGCCTGCTGTGTTAGAGTCTGATGGAGACACACTTGCAGACAGTGCTGCTATGTTATGCATGCAACACACATACCATTCCTCCAGTCCTGAGGCTTCTAGTTTCTTTTAATTTCCTTTCTAAGGAAAAATCCAAAAATCCCCCCCAAATTTTTTACATCCCACAAATTACCACAGCTTTAAGTTCAATTTGTTCACATTTGTTTGTTCTGATTCAAGGCAAAACAAACTGTACAGAAGCAAGAAATAGACACTTGCTTCATGTAAGTAACTTTCCTGTGAAAAAAGAAAGTTAACGTTGCTTCATCTTGCTTCACCAAACACACCCCTACAGGTAAACTCAATGAAAATACTAATATTTACTACTATAAGTTTAATTGACTTGCGGTACATATCAAGAAAAAGGCAGTTTAATATTTGCTTGAAATTTGATTTGTCCAGAAATGATCTAAAAACATTACTTATAGTGAGATGATAAAATACACCAGCATCATCTAACTGATTTCTGAAAAGCAGAAACGGTACAGTACATCAGTTAATGCAGATACTCTTTTCAAAACAGGAATTTTTCTGTGGTAAAGTAATATGTCTTTAAAGCTGCCCAGCCCACATACTGTATTGTAAGCATTTCAAAGTCTCTATACTGAACAAAAATTAATAATGAAATAATACTACTACTTTTAGTCCTAACACGAGATATTTACAGTACTGTGCAAAAGTCTTGAGCCTCCCCTCATTCCTTCATATTTTGCTTCCAGAGAGCCTGACTTTCTTGTATTGTTTAAGGTAGTCTTGAGGAACAGTTCTCCAAGCTTATTAGTTCTCCGTCCCTGTACCTGACCAGTTTCAGAACAATGTTTTTTTGTTTGTTTGTTTGTTAAGCCACATAGTGACCTATGAATCATTACAGCATAAACCAGTGAAAAACAGCTGCAGACGATGACAGATGATCAGGCCGGTGATTAGTATACTGGTGATGCTGAATGCTGAGGGGTTGGAACAAACAAGAAGGGAAATGTGGCTGCTGCTGAGGTTATTACATGAACATTTAACGTTTTTAAATAGCTTCTTTAGGCACTTTGCAGCCTTCCACAGTAAAACATTTGTTCCAATTTCTTTAATTTTACCTACATCATTAAATTTTATTTAATATAAAGAAATGATGGGTGGCTCAAGACGTTTGCACAGTACTGTACAAGACTGTACAAGGGATTTTCTATTCAGTATGATACATCATGCATTTGTAAGCATAATAAAGTGAGCAATTTCTTTCAACATCAATGTTGAATAATTGCATTATATTTATGAATATCAGTTCTAAATAGTAGCCGTGATGACCACTTACAGCCCCACCTTTAGTTTATGCAGTCTACACAATTTTAAAGATTTTTAATTTTAAGATGCCATTGCTGTAATGTACTGACCGGGTGCATTTGGGTAAATTGAAATTAAATGTCTTAAATGTTTAAATGTTTTTTCTCCATACTTGCAAGTTTTAACTACTCGACAGTATATAACACATACAGCACACTGAACACAGCTGTTAGTTGGTACCCATGGAAGTCGCAGAGCCCCAATACCTCTTAAATCCCTTAGCCTCTTGTATCAGCTGTTGTGCTATGGATGATGAACAGATTCATATGCACCTCAGTTCACTTCTTGCTTCTTTTTCATAAAAGAACATGAAAAATGTCTGAACATACAATGTTCAGACATTTGTAATGGTACAGACTTGGAACTTCTCGAAGTTGTCTATCTATCGTGAGCAATTTGGTTAATGGACAGCCTGGCATTTTTTCTGAACATTCTGATCTTATTTAGTCTACAATATATAATGCAACACTGTGTAAAATCATGACCAGTTGTCAGGACTCCTGCGGATGAAATGCTTTTCTATTTCGTGCTAAGCATAAAATGAATGATTCAATTCGCTGTCTCTGGCGGTCAATTACTCCCAATTGTTCTATTAGGAAAATACGTAGCCATTTATTCTGATAAACAAAAAGAAAGAAAGGGATACATGAAGAGGGTCCTCATTGATAACATCAAGTCTGTAGGAGTGAGACAAGCTTAGCTTCGTCTTCCGTAAATGATGACTAGAGTCTGAGTCAGAGGAACTTAATCGTAATCTGATAAAAAAAAAAAAAAAAGATCAGCAGCAGCACATTTCTTCCTGTTGTAACAAACGATATGTCATTCAGACTGTCTTTTTGATTCATCAGTGCTGACATAGTTCGTCTGGCTGTAGTGACAGAACAGGAAATGATGGCAATATATGTGTGAGTAAGCGAGGTAGAGTTTGAGGAAGCTAACATTGACTGAATTTAAATATTCTGCTATGGGTTGACTGAATCTGACTTCCTGTTAGTGTCAGCGATCTAGTAATGATCCTTTATATAAACCCTCCATCATCAACACGATTTGCCACAACATGACAAGAAACAAACTGAAAGTGTTTTATCACCAATCTGTCTCTGAAAACGAAGCTTAATGAGACTTGACGAAAATGGATCGTTCCAACCTGTCATCCAGTATCATCAAATTTCGAGGTGCATTTTAAGGCCACGTCTATGTTTGAGGAAGCTGTGTCTTCACTGCATGCTTTAATCAGAGTAGGAGTCCCCATGCACGTGGACTAATTAAATATCCAATAGATAAATCGCCTTTCAACCAAACAACTACTCTGTAACTACTCTGAACACACTGTGTCAGTCAGCAGATGTTTCCAGCTCTCTCAGAATCAGAGGGCAAGCCTGGGAAAAAAAAAGAAAAAACGGTACTAGATCAACACCCAAATCTTTCAGCGGTGCTATACTGCCATGGCACTGCTAAAGTGACAGACTTGCTATTCTTGAAACCAATCTCCTCTGTGACACAGCTCTTTAATTGCTTGCTGTTATACTGCCAACTGTGCTCAGCACTATGTCCTCTGCAGCTCTTACTTTGAGTATCACAAACACATACACATACCACACTGCAGTAATTTAATCCATGCATCATTAAGAATTTAGCCTGTCTTTAATTAACGGATATGTTATTTCTAATCGGTAACATCGATTATTACTAAAACCTTTTGCATTAGTTGGCTATATGTTGCCATTGTATACTGTAAGACATACCTTTGATCAAATGAGACTGATTAAATAAACACAACTAGAACTAGGACATCTCATAGCTTTGCTGCCTATGGTAGGCTTACACTTCTGGGGATTTTGTGAGATTATTCTTGACTTCCATGCACCATGTTGTGTTGATTGTAGGAATTTGCTCTCGGGGCCTATAAACATGACTAGGATTATTACAAGAACAAAACATATGCAAAACTACATTCTACAATCGCGGCAAGTGGAAAAACGCCTCACAATGCATAACGCATCAATCCTTGAAACAGATCCGATACAGCAGCAGAGAAAACATGTCAGGTTCCATTCCTTTCAGCTAAGAACAGGAATCTGAGGCTACATTGGGCACAGGTTCATCTAAACTGCACAGCGGGTGGAATGGAACAATGCCACTTGATCTTCTTGCAATCTCCAACTGCCTGATTTTCGTGTAGCCTCAGATTCATCACGGTTGTAAAGCGAGCCTCTTCTGTAGTCTGTTATCTCAAATCAGTCTGTCTATTTTCCTCTCAAGTCTCTCATCAACAAGGCATTTTCTGCCCACAGAAGCATTGCTCGCTGGATGTTTTTTTGTTTTTTTCTGTGTAAACCCTTGAGATTGTTGTGCATGAAAATCTCAAGACATCATCAGTTTCTGAAGTCACTGATCCTGAGCATTTTCCCCCATTCTGATGCCTGATGTGAAGATTAACTGATGCCTTTGAGCTCTATCTGCATGATTTATACCCTGCTCTGCTGCCACATGATCACCCGATAACAAATTGCCTGAATGATCAGGGGTTTGGGTGTTCCTATTAAAGTCCACTGTGAGTGTACATCCTGTAAAATCCTGCATTCTTATGGCGGCTCAGGGGCCTTGTACTGTTTATAGCTAGAAAAGGCAATGCCATTTTAGGGTTTAATTCAATCCTGACACATATGCACATTCTCTAGATACGTTTAGTGATGAATGAGACACTGTAAGCGCAATGTTTTTCTGTATCATATACTGTGTCCGGTAAATTTAAAAGCCCATGCAAAGTTTTTACCCAGGCAACTATTTTTAACCTCTCCCCAACATAAAAGGCCTGTGTGGGTTGCTTCATGCTATTTGCATGTTATTTTAATGTTTTTCTATGTTTAACCCCTAGGTCAGAATAAAATCTGTTTGTGAAGGAAGCATACTAATACTGTACGTGAGCACATAATTAGCATTCTCATTCACAGGTCTACATGTAAAATAATCAAACAAAAGGTGGAATGTCGTTTGATTGATTGATTTCCAAAGAATGCAGCTGTTGCATATTAAAATCCTATTGCAGCTTGACCAGCTGGAGGCAAAGTCAGAAAACAAATCAGGCCATGCATTTTAACACACACATATACAGAGGAAATAGAACAGCAATGCTACAATCCTGGTTCATTTGACAGACATACATTATATGTAAGTAATAAATAATGATAAGGAGATTGATATTTGTATTACCTTATTTCCTTTAAACATTATTTAACAATTACTTCAAATACTGAACAACTGTTTACTTCAACTATTATTTCTTCTATCCATGCTTTTTATACAATGGCTAACCTGAGTAAACCGAAAGTAAAAAATAAATTGCAAGATACATCTGAACACATGGAGAGTCTTTAAATTGTGTTTTGCCTGAATGCAAATAAATATCTATCTATATATATCTATCTATATATATCTATATATATATATATCTATATCTATATCTATATATATCTATATATATATATATATCTATATATATATATATATATATATATATATAGATGAACAAACTTTGTTGTACCACTACAATGATACATAAGATTTTATTTTATACATAAAATAATATACAATATTTTATTTATACATAATATACATGATGTGACTTAACAAATCAAATTTATTTTAACTGTCCCAGGTTGTCTATACCTCTTGTCCTTTGTTTTAATGTAAGACACCATTTTCAAAGCAGTGGCATCAGTGTATTGTGTGTGTGTTAGAGGGATGAGTGTGATTGCAGACAGTGCTTGGTGACATCATTAAAGGGAGTGACACCAAAACTGCACTCGCTCATTAGTGCCCCCCGCCTCCCCCCTCCCCTTGTCTCACAGAATTGCACCCCCTGCTGCATCACCACCAACTACCTGCCCCCTCAGTCCCTCACACTTAATGTATGCCCCCCCACTACGCTGGGTGACATCATCTGTAGTGATACTCCTCATTCCAAGTGTGCCATTTTCATGAATGATCTCATCCAGTAACTCGAGATGTTTTCTTTCATCTAATGAATGATTTCATCCTCATCACCAATTCTGATTACAGGCTTTATATCTCCCCTATAATTCTTTTTCAGTCACATTAGCTTTTCTCCTTTTCTTAATTTAACTGGCTTTGTTGTCTGGTTAACATTACTTATGATGTATTACTGTTTAAGTGCATGTGCGGTAAAGTTAACATATGCAGAAAAAAATGTTAGAGAAGGCAAGAATGTAAATCAAGTACATTCTGCGAAGCATTACTTTATCTAGCTCCAGCATGACATTCACACCACTGTTACTTAAGCCCACCATTTTCTGAAACATGTTTTGCAACAACTCCTTGTGGCTGAGGATGCGCATGCTCATAAATGTGTAAAGTTTCATTATTATTTTCAACACATTCAAAGCACACTCAGGGATGCTAGCAGCAAAGGACAAATCCCCTGTTTTATCGCTGAACAGAATGCAGGCAGCAAAGGTCAATAATGAATGTGCTTGTTTTACCTGGCCATCATTTTCTATCATGTATTGGTTTTAGTCTAATGGCAAAGGCTAAGTACATAGTATTTGTTTTAGGCAGGTATTCCGTTATCCACAGATAGCCTGGACATAAATTTAATTTCTCTCTGCCTCAGAAGAAAACAGTGCTTAATTATGCCAGAAATTGGCTCCACTGAGATGGTTTCATTTTGAAAATTGGTTTTGATCCCTTTACCACATGAGGACTCCATCCACTTACCCATCCTTCAGGCTATTTTTATTTCTTAATAATAATTTTTCTGTATAATATTCAGATGAAGGTTAAGAACATATTTATATCCACACAATGTTCTCCTAGTTGCTTACTTGTTGGGGTTGAAAAAGAGGTGCTGTATTACAAAAGCTTTATTAAAGCTGCAATCAACATTGAATGCTGTTGACTTTTACACTGTGTTCTACTAAATATTCTAGTCTGTTATCTTCATGTCACTAAGCACCATTCTTATTCATTTTTGTACTTTCCAGCTGTATAATCATGCATAGCAAATACGTATCAAAGCAAACTTCGAAGAGCTTTATCTTCCATGTGTCTCTCAGAAACGCATATTATTATTCATTGTGTTGTTCTGCACTAACACACCTATGGTATTTTCTGCAGAAAAATAGGTATTTTATAAACATAGGACAAATAGTTTGAGTCCTGGGTATGAGTCTAAATCTACCATCCAACAGGACTTTTATAAGATCAAATGGATCGAAATAACCACACACACACACACACACACACACACACACACACACACACACACACACACACACACAATTTGAAAATCATTGCAGTTTCCCAATTCCATTTTTTTAATGGCTCATCACAATATAAATTCAATGCGGCTCCACAAGAATCCCATCGTGCTATATTACTCTCTGGCTGATGCTCTTATCCTCATCATTTTATCCTTCTATCCACCAAGCTTTTTCAGCAGGTCCATTTCTCCCTTTTTTCTACCTCATTATTTTTTTTCTCACTATCTCTCCATCAGTAGAGTACTTTCTGCACTTTCAGTACTTAGTATAGACCTTACTGAGATCTTGCAGTATCGATAGTGGTGTTACAAATGTACAACAGGACTCCAGAAACAGATACCTAATCAATATTACTTATCTGCTGCATAATGTCAAGAGTTACATAAAAAAAAAACACCTAAGAAAGGATTTTTATTAAGGCATTTGTATGCAAATATTACAAATCGATTTGAAGTTGTGGTGGAAGCTATGTTGACCCATACAAAAATGTAATACTGCCTAGCAAAAAAAAAGGGGGGGGGGCGGGGTATACACACTGCTTTAAGAGGCTTGTAAAGTGGCCACTATCCATGATGTGTGCATCGCTACATGTGCCTCCCTCCTTACTCTAATGCGCCCGTCACTCTGGAAAAAGGTCAATCTGGACTCATCATACCACACGATGAGCACATTTTTTCCCTAAACGCCAATCTTTTCCGCATTATTCTCACTAACAAGTGGTTTTATATGGCGCATATGCAAATACATGTACTTTCACTACTAAACATAGCTAAGGTTTCTACTTTTGATTTGTGCCATGCTACTTTCATTTCAACTTCTCCATTAATTATTTTTTTCTGACATTGATGGTTTAGCACTATCCTTCTAAGTTCTGATAATGTGTTGAAGGGTTCTTTACCCAGTTCCAGCAGTTCCATGCAGCCCTATAATTATGAAATTGTGACCCTTCTGAAATGTTTTTTTTGTCAGCCAGTGTTTACTAATGTGTGTGTGTGTGTGTGTGTGTGTGTGTGTGTGTGTGTGTGTGTGTGTGTGTGTGTGTGTGTGTGTGTGTGTGTGATGTGATAATTGATGAAATGAATCAAATGTAAATTACTTTGGAACCGCCTGATTATTTAAAAAAAAAAAAAAGTTATTTCCCGTCAAATGTTTATGGACAGGAGGCACGGTGGTGTAGTGGTTAGCACTGTCGCCTTGCACCTCCAGGGTCTGGGTTCGATTCTTAGCCAGGCTCGATTCCCCTCTCTGTGTGCATGGAGTTTGCATGTTCTCCCCGTGCTTGGTGGGTTTTCTCCGGGTACTCCGGTTTCCTCCCACAGTCCAAAGACATGCAGATCAGGCTAACTGGCATTCCCAAATTGCCCATAGTGTATGTGTGTGCTCTGCGATGGATTGGCACCCTGTCCAGGGTGTACCCTGCCTCGTGCCCTATCCCTCCTGGGATTAGCTCCAGGCCCCCCGTGACCCTGAATATAGAATATGAGTGAGCGAGTGAGTGAGTGTTTATAGACAAAAGCACATTATCTTGCATTATCTTTTGTCCATTTATAGTAGCACAGAGTGCCTGTATAAGTACTGTACGTTCTTGTGTAATTTTTCTTTCGGCGCACCAATCTGGTCAGGAAAATGGTTTATGGCAAGAGTAATAAGACTCACCTCATGCACTCCTGCATAAGCACTTAATTCCAGAATTTATTTCCTTGTTTTCAAGAGCGTTTCAGAACGAGGTCAATAGACTTTTTATTGTAGAGGGGATGGAGTGGAAAATTGGTCATTTAGGGCAGTATGCTTGTGAAAATGGAATCCTCAGTGAAAATAATTTCATTAAATCCTGTCTGACAGAGGATACAAAGTCTCCCACTGACAACCATGATTAGATAAAATTGCCAGCTTTTGATGAATCCTCTTTTAAACATTTGAGGGCTTTTAGTGTTCTAAAATAAATACAGTGGACAATATCATACAGAGCACAAATAATTATGCACTAAATTTAAAATCCTGCCACAGAAATGACCCCTTAATAAATATCCAATTAATACATGGCGTTTTAAATACAAAATGACTTAAAGCACATAAAGAAAATTAAATGTGTTCTGATTTAATCATTATTTTTCCTCCAAAGTATGCACTATTAAAGATTAACTAAATCTTTTTCTTTGCCAGAAGACTTGCTGAGAGACCATCTGCTAACATTTCACTGAGCACAGTGACAGGCCAAGCACTCTACAGATACAGCAGCTTGGCAGGTTCTTTATGCAGCAGAGAATTGGCAGTCATTCAGAAGACTTCACTCATCAACGGGCCTGCCATTATTCCTTCATGTTTAAAGAGTGGGCTAATAGCAAGCTAAATAAAACAATTATTTGAACTGTCTGTGTTGAATAACTCCATCATTTAAATGAAGTGTGACTTGTCAGTTCATGACAGCGTACATATGGTACCTGGTATAAAAGGCTCGGTCAGCCGATGCTTGACGAAAATCTTTTAATGCTCAATCAAACGAACACTCTTCGTTCTTTGCTATGACACGTTACTTATTTGAAATTGTGCTGTTGTGTGCCAAGTAGTGTCATTTATGTTCATAAGTACAATGAGTTTCACATTAAGGAACTTAAGACAGCATTTGTTTTATAATGTATTATGAAAAATGTCCAAAACACTGTGTACAGCATATTTCGTAGTAATGTATTCAGTAGATGATTAGTACATGTGTGTCATGACCTTTTCATCACTTACAAAAGATCTGTAGCAGACCATTTACTCTAGATCAGATGGATGAATCAGTGAACCGTGTAGCCTAACATTAATATTAATAATGGCATAATAGCATAAAATGGAAAGATGCTATGTAGGATGTCCAATTCCTTGTTACACACTCCAAGTAGTGCCCTTGACCAGAGGGATTTAAGATTCAGTCTTGTGTTAGAAGCTATTTAGCCTTGTAGTTCATGTTAGCCATGAACAGAACAACATGGACGGTTCAGATTTGGCACGAGTTAGAAGCAATTACTGAGTAGACAAATTGTTGTTTAAGATGACATATCGTTATCAAGTGTTCTCTTTTGCTAAAATTGTCAGTTTTGAATGTGGGTTTTGGCAGGCAGCTCCTCCCCACTCTTACTCGTACTGTATATTTGTCCATTAAAAATTATCAGCAAAGCTCAAACCTCATTAGGATTTTGTGTGTGTGTGTGTGTGTGTGTGTGTGTGTGTGTGTGTGTGTGTGTGTGTGTGTGTGTGTGTGTGTGTGTTGCATAGTAACTGTCGAAAAAGCAACGCAATAGCAATCAGTCAATCAATCAATCGATCAATTGATAGTGGACTTTAAGCAAAAGATTTTCTGTAATCAACAGTAGCATGGCAGTCAGATCTTATATTTTGTGGGTCACTGGACATTTGATTGGTGCAGACAACTTCAGATTGGTGCAGCAGGGAGCTGTTTAATCACTCTGCGCCAGAGGGAAAAATAAAACAGTTAAAAAAATTAATTGCAAGCCCAATATTGACATGATATCCATGTTCTTAATAAATGTATGTAAACTTCCGACTACAACTGTAAATATTTATAATTTTCCTGCTAACAGTAGCTAGATGGCTAACAAAAGATAACTAGTTACTACTGAAAAGAAAAGAAAATCACTAAAATTCACCTATACTGTACATAAATGTTTAAAAACATGTCCATATAGACTATTACTCAAACGTTTGTGATAACTTGCAAATTTCTTTTCAAAAGAAAATTCATTTTCTAAATTCTATAAGATGTCAAATTTATGAAATAACGCATATGGAATTAGGTAATTATGTACAGTCAGTTATCATTTTAAGACACGGAGGTCTGCCTTTGCCTTTCTGGAATATTTCTTGCAAGAACAGGATTGTCAAGTGCATTTGCAAAACCCATCAAGCTCCATGATGAAACTGGCTCTGATGAAGACCATCCCTGTTGCAGAGGAGTAGTTCCGTCTCAAAAGTCACCAATTAACAGCACCTCGGATTAGAGCCGTTATAGAGGCTTTGCAGATCATGTCTAGCGTCTTAACCTTATCTGTGCAAAGGAGATTATTGAATACTTTGGACACCTTCAACGTTGCTTTACAATATAAAAAGAAATAAAAACCAGGAATGATTATGAAATTAGAAAGTGATCCCATATTTTTAAGAAGTAGTGTACTGTATGTATAGTTCAATACATGACCTGAAGGTCCGCATAAAGGCAATTCTAATAGCAACTTCATTAAATGAACTTTCTTTTCTTTTTTGACAACTCTGATGGGTTTTTCGAATAAAAATGCAACATGATGACTAAATATTTGAAATTTGAAATATTACCTACTCAATAAATGTGAAACAACAAAAAACTAATTGTGTCTATACTGTATAATTATGGAAAACCTTGGGACTCTTTATATGCTGTAGTTTTTTTAATTATTATTACACTTCAAATGTTTGTTCTCTTTCATTCATGTTATGTTCGTGGACTTGTCAGTCAGTCAAAATGCCTAAATTTGGTTAGAGAGACCTGGAATAATCAGTTGGTCTTAAATGGCCTGTGAAATAGTGGAAGGGTTCAGTGAGTCAGCTTTAACCTATAAATCAGCAAGCTAACTTATAAATAAATCAGGGCACAGGCTTATAAATGACTTCCATTAGAATGAATGAGAAAACAGCACTTTCAGCAAACTGCTGCTCCAAGATTGTGAACACATCTCACATTCTTCAGCACAGAGGCTTTGATTTCAGTCAGAATGATCATCTGAGTCTACTTTTTCTAACTAATGCTTGTTTGGTGTGCTTACCATACTGTAGATGACACTCAAGTGAAAACATACACAGGGAATCTTTAAAGTAACTAAATTTGCAATCACAGCATGTTTACTGAGCATGCACTTACTTTAATTGGCCATTTTTTTGGTAAATTCTAATTAAAGACTGATCCGGAAGTCATACATTATCGCTAACATCAGGCCAGGCTATTGATTGATTCGAGCTTAAATATCTGAGTGTGCTTGATTAAACTGGACAGGATGGTAAAATACAGCCAAGATTGATGCAGAGGGGCAATTTTTCTCTAGCCTTTGTTGCTTTTGTTCTGCACTAACTCTGTCAGCTTTGGTCAGCTCACTGAAGCTTTATTGTTGGTTTTGCAACCTCTGATCTGAATGACATGCTGAACTCTACTACTTCACCGTGAAATGAGTAATGTCATTTATAACACCATGGTGCTATTTTGTTCTTAGACTCTGTACTCAGTAATGTTTGCATTCCCCCATTAGTTCTCACACATTCACACACGTCATCGTGTTAACACACACCACTGTGTGTTAGCAGGGCATGCAAAACAGTGCTGACAAATCATGGAGTAATACTGTTACTTTTAAAAATCACAAGCTAACATTAAGCTTGTAAAAAACGGGTGTAGTAATAGGTTGGTATTGGGTGAGATTTGTATTCTGTTAAAATATGCCACATACCAAATCACACAGAGAATTTCTGTTTGGCAATCGTGTAACACATTCAAACTTCTTAGCAAAATGTTTCTGTTAACTCATCAAACCAACCAATCTAATCTATGTTCCATTTGTATCAAACAAAATGAAAATACAACTGTATGCATACAGTACTCATAGGAGCATTTCAATATTAGGACCATTAGGGGTATATATATATATATATATATATATATATATATATATATACTGTATATAGTTGTATAATATATATATATATATATATATATATATATATATATATATATACACACACACACAGTACAGTGGAACCTTGGATTATGAGCATACTTCATTCCGGAAGTGGGCTCGTGTTCCAAAACACTCGTAAACCAAATCATCATTTCCCATAAGAAATAATGAAAACTCAAATAATTCGAAAGAGCGTCAGGGTGTGTGTGTGTGTGTGTGTCTGTGTCAAATTACGCGCACACACGCATAAGAGACGAGCAGAGTTTCTGTGCGGTTGTGGGTGAGAGAGTGACGCTCTGTGTCAAAATAAGAGTCTACTCGGCGCTCGTAAACTAATACTTGCTCGGTTTCCGATTAAAGATTTATTAAAAATCTTTGCTCGGTTTGCGGAACACTCGTAAACCATGTTACTCACAATCCGAGGTTCCACTGTATATATATGGACCTGTTCACCTGTTCACATTTTTAAACAAAATCAATTTGCCGTGAACAAGCAGTTAGTAAGAATGAATGAATGCTAAATACTACTTGTATGAGGTTGCATTCAAGTTAATGAATGTGGGAATTCTTTTTCTATATGATTCATTTTGACTACTTCACACACACACACAAACACACACACACGCACACACACACACCCTTCATATCTGACCTCAAACAAAGCTGACTTCTTTCTTCCATCCTGCAGAATCCCAGTCCCATGCACACCTCTACTGTCAACCAGAAACCATGTGTGGGGAAAAAAATTAACATCGGTACCGTCAATTTATATCTGTTCAGAAAAATTACAGATGTAATTTAATAACTTTAATAAAGCCATTTATGTGGGGTTTTAAAAAAACATTTAAAACCCCACATATTTAAAAAATGTTTAGTTGAAAAATTAATAGCTTGTGTGAAAATGTTTTTCTAGTGGTGTACATTTTTTAAGGGTGGAGATAAATACACAGATTTAGTTAGTGGAAATTTTCAAGCAGCTTTTTTTGAGAGAAGAATACCACATCGCGATGCTGTGCGATACTGTGAGATAAACAAATACATGAGTGAGAATAACAAAGAGTTTCATTAAACATAATTTTTCCTATTACCTGCTCTATGCAGCCACTGCAAAGGGACTTTTTAAACACAAATTACTATTCTAGTATAATTCTAGCAATAGCGTTATAGCAATAGCGTTTAACATGAGTTTAGCATAATTTAGCTTGAGCCTAATTTGCTATTAAACGTAATCTTGTCTTATCAGAACTCATGGTTAAAAGCCACCGCTGAATGTCTTTGTATTCAGTGTCCAGCAGATGGACACAACTTGCAGAGCCAATGTTATTTTCCACATATCCACGTCTGTGGCAACACATCTTTAATGAGTTGTGTCTTGGTACGGATGGTGTTACATAAACAAACACGAGAAAGGAGGGCCTCATTTGGGCTTCTCCCAAGGCGCTCATACAGAAATAACAGGACTGAAGCCATTTCTTCACAGGCATATTCTCTAATTATTCTGATTAAGAATTCTAATCCTGAGCCTGTTTTTTTCTGGATATTCTATGAATGGTTGTCTGTATGTTATCCTGTATTTAATCGGTATAAAAAACACACAGCAGAATCCTTTTTTTTTTTTCTTTTACTGAATTTCACTTAATAATCCTCTTGATGTATTCAGCTTCACGCCCAAGTAATAACATCATCCTCTTGGGTGCTTTCTATTCCACTGAAAGCGGCTTTAATAGTGCACACACACTTGTCAGAGTTTCTTATTTCATCTGATCCAAACTTCCTCCTCTTGACATTTTTTTTTTTCGTTCATGAAATTGCCTATTCCAAGGTGTGCTGCGTTTTAACTGATCATTTAAGAAAGTGACAAAAAGGCAGCAGTGCTTCAGGAGCACAGTGTACCAGGCGTCCTGCCAGGACCTTTTATCTTGATGATATTTAAGAATCTCCACTGCAAGAACTCAGAATTTACTAGTTATTTCTGACTCCCGTTGCAAATCTTCTCTCTCTGGAACACATGCAGATGTTTGTTCCAAGTCAGCAGACTTACAGTGTTTGAAAATTAGCAAACATATCTTATCAAGTATGTACTATCTGAATTGATTTATGAATGTATAATTTTTAACACATACAGTACATGCCTTCACATCTAACAGAACTTGACAATTTCCAGGATAGGGAATTTTGCATAACTGCTCAAAGTTTGCCTTCACTGCTAAGGACTCTTTTCCAAAAATCTAAAAAAAAAAAAAAAAAAAACACAGAATGGCCTGAATTACATTAATTACTCAGATACTATTTGGCTGCATATTGGAATTCTTCTCAGATTTTCTACATACCAGCATTAAAAACTACAGCACAATTGTACTTCATTTATTTCTATGATTTAAATATGAAAACACCAGAGGTGGAAAGAGTAATAAAATTTTGTACGGTTACTTCTGTGAAATTTTACTAAAGTACAGATAATGTTACCATTATAAAAATCTATAAAAGTAACATAAATTAACAAAACTTTACTCAAAGTAAAAGTTACTGAGTTACTTTTTTTAACAGTAGGGGTGGGATGGGGGACTTTAGTGTAAATCAAAAAAGACAAGCGGATATAAATCTCAAACTAGTTGTTTTTAATTGAAGGAACACTTTTGCATAATAAAGCTTTTGCCTTTCTTGTGCTTGAAATCAAAGTGGTCACTTAAATATGACCAGGGATTTGCTTCATGAGAATTTGATGGCATTCCGCTTTCAGCTTTACTGCGTTTGTTCTCCCCGACGATCAATCAATCAGCGCAGTGGTTTCCGGGGTGCAATTTCTTTCCTTCCCAGTTGCATTATTTTTTATTATTTTTCATTTTCATTCATTTAATTTTAACTCAGGAGAGAATATGATTTCAAATGTAGTACAGTACAATACTTCAAACAAAACATACTTAAATAAAAGTAAAATTACAGATTTTAAAAAACTACTCAATTACAGTAACGCAAGTAAATGTAATTTGTTACTTTCCACCTCTGGAAAACACTCAACAGTCTTTGATTGGGTAATTACTGCAGTAATTAATATTATACATATAATATACAGTGCTCAGTTAATTTTATTTTGTATGGCCATGCCCAAAGGTTTTGAGAATAACACAAATATTAATTGTCATAGAGTCTGCTGCTTCAATGTTTTTATCAGATGGTACTATGATACACTAGTGTTATTATTAAGTCCAAAGCTTTATACTGACAATTACATTAAGTTTATGCAAAGAGTCAATATCTGCAATGATGACCTTTCTTTTTCAAGACCTTTGCAATTCGCCCAGGCATGCTGTTAACTTCTGGGCCACACCCTGAATGATGGCAGCCCATTCTTACATAATAAATCCTTGGATTTTGTCAGAATGGGTGGGTTTTAGTTTGTCCACCCGCCTCTTGAGGATCGACCACAAGTTCTCAATAGGATTAAGGTCACTGGAGTTTCATGGCCATGGACCCAGAATTTCTATGTTTTGCTCCCCAAGTCACTTAGTTATCAATTTTGCCTTATGGTAATGTGCTCCATCATGGAAAAGGCATTGTTCATTATCAAACTATTTTTGGATGGTTGGAGGAAGTTGCTCTTTAGGATTTAAAAGAATGTTTTTTGTGTTCTTAGGTAAATTGTGAGTGTGCCCACATCCTTGGCTGAGAACCAACCCCACATATGAACAGCACTAGGCATGATGGGTGCATCACTTCATCCGCCTCTCTTTTTACCCGTATGCACCCTATATAAGAACAATTTGCTTAGTTTAGTCCAAGTGATAATTTTTTCTTAGCCAGTGTGTGTGTGTGCTCCTTGCAGCACTCTTTTACAATTTGGTCATTCAGTATATTCAGATAGTTAGCTTACCTATTTTTTTAGGCACATAACATTGTTGAAACTACCATGTACATTACAGCATTGGGTGTTCTACAATGCTGGGTAGCAGGCTACTTATTCATGTAGTTCCCTGCTGCCTATACCACATGTATTGCTCTGCATGCCCAGCAATTAGCCATTTGGGATTCAAGTTATTGCTAATGTAATTTCAATCAGTCTTCTAATGGTGGGAGGTGCTGCATAAGCTTTATTGTTGTAGCTTGAAAAAGGAATATTTCAGGAATATTTCTGAAAAGGAATATTTTGCCCCATGATTCTCACTAAAGAAAGTACTTCAGGAATAAATAAAAATCCAATACAAACAAAAATAAAAGTGTGTACATGGTGAAAAAAGGACCTTTGTTTGTATAGCACATTTCATGGATAAAATGGAGGTTAAAGGAATTTCACAAGGAAATTGGTTAAAAGTGTAAGGAAAGACTAAACAAACTAAATAAAAAATAGAGTTTATAAAAATACACTTCTTTAGCTCTCTTTTTAAATAGTGTACTGCAGCTGCCTTGTCTATTTTTAAAACTATGTACTGCAGTACATTCCAATTTTAGGTGCTTAAATACAGAAGTATGCTTCCACACATTTTTTTTCTCATTGACTTTGGGTAAACTGAGCAATCATGCTGTACTAGAGTTTAGCAAATTATTTAGAAAACATGGAGACAGACAATCCATTATGCATTATGTTAATCTACAGGGTATCACAAAAGTCTCCACACATGGGGGAAATTAACATAGTAAAGTAATTACATGCATAACGTGTTAACACAAGTTCATCATGAGTGGGAGAAATGACTTTATGTCTGCTTCCTGAGAAATTGCAATCATGTAGAGGATGGTTTTTAAATAAAGTTACAGTGGCAAAGAAAAAGTGTTAATTTCCCCTGTGTATGCTCTGTATAATGTATTATGTATGCTTTAAAGCTACCTTAACTTAAAATAAACTTCTCTTGGCTTCTTCTGTCTTGTGTGTAAGTCCAATCTTTACGCTCTCTAACAAATAGCTGTTTAGTCCCAATCATGTGAATTGTTATTACATTCTGTGTACGATAATGCTCTTACTTCCACTATTAAACATAGCTATCGTTTTTACTGTTTTTTTTTACCATGCAAATTCACTAAGTGTTTAAGTGTTTAAGAGTTTAAGATTTTTTTTTCACTCATTTGATACATTTAAATGATTCAGATCATCAAAAAACTTTTTAATATTACACAAATATAACCCAAGTAAATAAATTAAAAAATGCATATTTTAAATTATAAGAGATTTTAAGAGGAAAAAGCTGTCCAAACCTACCTGGCTCTATGTAAAAAAAAAAGTAATTGCCGTTTGTTAAACAATGAATAAACTAAATTTCACTTGCCACACCAGGCCTGATTACTTCCAGACATGCTGAATCAAGAAATCACTTAAATAGAACCTGTCTGAAACAAAGTAATTGACACTCGGAAAAGAGTTACAAAGCCATTCCTAAGGCTTTGGGACCCCAGCGAACCCTAGTGAGAGCCATTATCCTTAAATGGAGAAAACTTGGAACAGTCAACCTTCCCTTCTCAGGCAGTGTTTGATACAGATTTGTGCAGTTTTATAAGTAAAACAGCTACAGTAAGCGCTGTTACTGAGCATGCTGGAGAATATGCCAGAGTTTTTGGATAGCTTTGAACCACTTGCTCTGTTGTACAGTATTTTCATTTAAAATCCGGAAGTGTATATTAGGTTTTTGTTTCCATCTGAAAACTGGTGTTGTTTTATATGTTTCCTGCTTTACAGGCATGATTGTTTTGTAATGTTGTTTATTTATTACTTTTCATGTTGTGTTTGAAAATATTGTGTGATTTGTACATAATATTGCGGATATGATAAACATAACAAAATCTGTACTAAGGATAATATGGTACCTAAGACTTTTGCACAGTACTGTATATAAACGTATTGATTAAATAAAATCGAACTGAAAGTTCATTATTATTTTCGTGGTGAACCAGCAGATGCCCTGCGATGGATTGGCACCCTGTCCAGGGTGTACCCTGCCATGTGCCCTAAGTCTCCTGGGATAGGCTCCAGGCCCCCGTGACCCTGAATACAGGATTAAGCGGTATAGATGATAAGTGAGAGATGAGTGAGTGAACCAGCAGAGATATGCAGCTCTGCTTAGCAGCATGGTCAGAGTGGGACAAATGCAGGAGCTCAATCTAAATAAGGTAAAAGCATTTTTTTTTTTGTTTAAACAGAAACATGGTTTTATTTTGAAGCTCATTAAAGAAGTCAGCCTTAAACCAAATGGTTAATCACCCATTTTTAACCACTTTGAGCCAGATTTCTTGTATAATGTCTGTGTGCTGTAGATGTGTGTGGCAAATTAAAAATGCACACCACTTTGCTTTTCCTGTAAGTACAAAAAGAAAATACATCTACATTTTTCTTGTGAACATTTTGGGCAGTTACACCCAAATAAAAAGTTATGCTTTTTTCAGTTGTGACTGGAATGAGAATTTTGCAGTAAGCTTTTATATCTGTATTTATATTAGTTTAGAGTGCATTAACTGCTCAATCCACATAATTTATATGTTCTTGGATACAATAATAAGGGTGCCATAATATAAACTTTTATAGATTTTTCTTTGTCACGTTATCTTAAATCAATTATTTATAAACCTTAGATTACATTGAGCCATGGCCCCGTGAATGAGCCGTATCTATTGAAAAAAAAATATTAGAATGACCAAATCAATACAAATCTATGTCTGCAGCTGGCACTATTGACCAATCAGACAAGAGCATCACACAGTTCTGTAGATATAGCAGGAATCAATCCTCTATTCAAGTCTGTACAGAAGAACATATTCATGAACTTTATAAAGAGCAGCAGAAAGATCTTACAGATGAGACACTGAGTACGCTCTGAAGTACTGTGTGTAGCCGCTTACTAACGTGTCTAGTAAATCATGGGAGTGTCACTGGTGTGCTGAGAATGGCACCTAAATAATACCTGGTCTGTGGTCAGCTAAGCAATGGGCTAGAGGGTCAGTTAGAAATTGTTGGAAGCAAATGATTCTGTACAAAGTGCACCTACAATATGTTAAATCCACCTGTAAAAATCGTCAGTGAGTGTTAGTTCATGGGAAGTGTCCCTAAATAAATTGACAATTGTTATATTGTGTGCAATAAATTAAGTATTAGTCTAGGAGGGCAGGTGGTAAACAATACTCTTTAGTATCCCATTTTACTACTATAAAATATTAAAACAGTTTAAAAAACAAACAAAAAATCATAGCAATGTGTTACTACAGTAAATTAGGGGACATCCTGTGCCAGAGTGGATGACTATCCACTGGAGGGAGAATGAAATTCTCCCTCCACACTTTTCCACTGACAAGAATTCGCTGATGACTTCAACCACCATAAAGCTTTTCTTTTACTTTACAAGCTCAAGTGAAGTTTGTAACCTTATTTTCTTAGAACCATCCATCTATGCATCTACCTAACTATCTAATTAGATTAAGTTCAGCCTTCATCACACATACATTACTGCACAGTGAAATTCTTTATTCTTCCTTCTTGTTAGTAGGCCGGAGTCAGAGCATAGGGTCAGGCATTAAACCTGACCTGTTTAAGGGCCTTGCTCAAGGGCCCAATAGCGGCAACCCTGAGGAGCTGGGCTTCGAACCGCCAACCTTCTGATCGGTAACTTAGAACACGCTGAGCCACCACCGCCCCTAAATTACTGTATAAGCCTTCCGGAGCATATATTTACTCATTAGTAAGGTACTCATACGATTTAATAGATGTAGGCTACTATGGGCTAAGTGCAGTACTGGATGAAGCCATTAGCTCCACGATACGCCTTTTCCTACTGTATGTTCATGCATTACAGTAAAATCTTAAGAGCGCACACACCTCATCTTCCCGCATGAATGAGACTGGACCGGAAACGTACAGCAAGAGAAGAAACTAGCAGGATTTGCTGAGAACCGTATCTAAAAGAGTGCTGACTGTAAGCCCGAGCTCTCAGCTGGGACGGCATTGTGTGTGTGTGTGTTTTATTTTTAGTAGTCGTCGTTGTTCTACTTCTTTTCTCCTAATTCCTCTCCTGCCCCAGCTCAGCTCAGCTCAGCTCAGCACACGCCTCTTTGCGGGCTTTGGTGCGAGACCGTTTGTGACTTTGCTCAGCAAGAAAGGGCAGTCGGGCGGGCGCGTGCATGCCTTTTAATTCTGACAAATAGCAGCAATAAATGGACACAAAGAAAGCGATTTGAGACCCTGCATACAGTACGCGGAGGCTCCTGCAGACTCGCCTTCAGGTTTAGAGAAGCGCCGGGATACCAGTGGACGCATGGACGGGTCGCGTTCCGGTTTTCCAGAGCAGGAATGAAGCGCTCTCCCACCCCATTTTTGAAATCTTGGATGGAGGGAGGACGGAACGACGAATGCAGGTGACAAATAAAAGCGGAACCTAACTGCTCCGTCGGACAAAGACATGCAAGCAGCAGGACATATGCACAAAGCGCAGGTGGAGCTGATGAACAGGCGCATTTGGGTTATGCGAATATGGTTCCACGATCGGACATTTTTGTTTTACGAAAACGAATAAAAGCACACATTCGGTGATGCATTTCATGACATATTCTTCATGCATGTATTGCTGTTCTGATAAAGAGCATGCTTGGTGTGCCAGAATAGCACCAAGTACTCCAAGCATTTTGATGGACTGCAGCCAAACAATTAAACATCCCTTTCTTCTGAAACCCAATATCAGTGCCAATCCTTCATTTATTGCATAGTCTAGGCCTTTTGTTTATTGCACTCTATCCGACCATGCCAGACGAGGAGTACGCAGCTCAAGCCCTCTACATGGGCATGGAGTTAGTGATCGCAGTGTCCTCGGTGATCGGAAACGTGATGGTGATTTGGGCGGTAAAAATAAACAGGTCACTAAGAGACACAACTTTCTGGTTCATTGTGTCTCTGGCTGTTGCCGACATCGCGGTGGGAGCTCTCGTTATCCCGCTCGCCATCACTATCAGTATCGGACTCCAGACTCACTTCTACAGCTGTTTGCTGGTGGCATGCACAGTGCTGGTGCTCACTGAGAGCTCCATCCTCGCCCTGCTCGCTATCGCCATCGACCGATACCTCAGGGTGAAGATCCCGACCAGGTAACACACATCCTACTCATTATACTGCAGTGCAAATTTGCAGTTTTCTAATGGCACTCCTTAAGTGTTAACTTCCGGAGGGCTTTTGTGGGTTTGGAAAACCAATATTTAATATCTGATTTCACTAAGTGGCCACTTTATACATTTCGCACAGTTTATATAAAGGGATCCAGTTTGGTAGTTTGTTTAAAAAATATTTCACACTGTATAGTAGAAGAGAAGTGACAAATTGATACCACACACTCAAAAGATCAGTTGCTAGTGGCTTAGGGGATTATGTAGATTATCAGGGGTTCTAGTAAGAATACAGGATTTTGTTAAATATTTAAATCTATCAACCTATCAATACAGTAATCAATAATCAAGTCAGTCAGTCATTCACTCTCTCTCTCTGAAAAAGTGTCCGACACTTTAACACCGCGGTGGTACTGTATAGAAGCAGCCCCGAATGCATGAAATCATGTTAAAATATTGCATTTGTAATGAATAGAAAACAGATGCACATTGTATTGATTAAGTCCAGTGCTTCACATGGTCTCTTTATTACCTCTAATTCTTTAAATCAACTTTAATCTTTCAGCAAAACAATTCACAATCCAAGCAACCAATCTTTTGTTTGCACAAATTAGGCTACCTCTCACCTACCAAGCCTTTTGTTTGCACAAACTGCTTTTCACTGCTGCCAAAATGCCACTGCCTCAATGTTAAACTGCAGGAAGTAACCTTTTGATCCAAAATATGCTGACCACTTTGTGCTGTACACCAGCTATTGATTTTTTTTTCCTGCTGCACATGAGTCTTCTCTGCTCCAAAAATAATATTCTAGGATATTTCTGTCTCATTTGGTTAATCAGTTACCATATGAGGTGAAAATTACATTAAGGTGGAATGGCAGTAAAACCTGAGATGACTACAGCAAAAGGTAAATATAATGGCCATAAGCAACCATGGCTCTGAGAACTGACGTGTTATTATCATTATTAAATTAAGATCTGTTGACTCTCATGTTCATTTTCAAAAGTTATTGAGGGAAATATATATAGTAATTTACAGTGCCTTGTAAACTTGGTTGTTTTGTGTATTATCAACTCAATATGATAGCAACAATGATGTAAGAACTGAGAGGAAATTAAACTTTCTTTTCTCTATAATGGTCCATAAAAGCACTGACAGCTCTATTTTCCTGTCTATGACATTATATAAGAAAGTGGCAAGATAAGAGTAATTTGCATCCTATTGAACCACTGAGTGAAAATTCACATTCCTCATCAGTTAGAAAACTGAGCATAAACCATTCAAATATCTTACACTGGTGACTTCTGATTACATATTAAAATTCTAAAGTATAAACATTATAAGGTATAATAAAAAAGGACTGCCCATTAAGTCATACAGATACATTTATATTCAAACAAACATACTATGGCCATTTTATCTTTTATTATGTAATTCACAATACAGAATAATGACTTCATTAAATTGGGTTACTCAAATGGTCTTATGTTATACACACATGCAGTGGCTTAGTTATATGGGGTATAAGGTTATAGGTCTTACCCAAGGACCCAACAGAGGCGACCTGGTGATAGCAGGACTTAAGGGCAGAACCCTGATCCTCTGTTCAGCAACCCAGAGTCTCAACCACCTGACCCACCACTGCTCATTATATACACGGAGTTAATAAAAAAAAAAAAAAAAGAGTAAGGGGGTGGGTGTTGGTTGAGGCTAAAGTTAATGTAATAGCATATAGTGTAATTAAATAATACACCAGTCTCGTATGATTATTAAATATTTAATCCATGCTGATCATCATATCTGTTTTTAAAGAAAGTTCATAGATGTGGTTGTAGTTAGAAGATGAAATTAGTTTTTACTTCATTATTTAACATTGCTGCATTATTGATGAAAAGATTACATGTTGTAATTGACATTTTGTCTTTATATGAACTCTTGATACATTTCAGATATAAATGGAATTAAAATCTAAATAATTAAAATTTAATTAGCAGCAGGGCAATGGGTCACAACACCAGTAATCCCAATTTAATTCTGCTCTGAGATTACTGTCTCATCGGAGTTTCCTCTGGCTCCTCTGGTAGATTGGGGACACTAAATTGCCCCTAAATTGAATGAGTGTGAGAATGTGTGCCCTGTGATGGTCTAACCTACCATCCAGAATGCGTTCACAACTCATGCCCTGGGAACCTGAACAAGATAAGGGGATTACTGAAGTTGAATTAATGATTAAAATGATCATAACACGATATTTCAAACCATAAATTCAAAAAGGATTTAAAACATGGGTTTAATGGGTGGGGGTGTATTTTTGTTACTCCTTATAAATTAAGAATTGTCATACTGTATATATAGTAAGATGAGGTAAAAGCTTAAATAAACATATATGTTCAGCTCACATGAATATGAGCTACTGAAGTATTTTTTTCTCCCTAATTGATTGAGGCTAGCAGTTCAAGTGGAACATCATCGAGTTAATAACACACAGGTGCCTTTGCAGACGTGTGTAATTACACAATACACTGAGATTGGAAAATGAACATAATCTAGAAACAGCTCCAGGACCAGAGATCTCATCTCCAACCAAAGACAGGCCAGTTTAGTCAAGTAAATGTGTGATTACATTTCCTGTGTGACAGAGCTCTGTCTTGTTTTCCTAGAATTGGAGAACTGATTATAGCACAATATCTATTGGTGGAGAAGGAAGCTGTTTTGCCCGTGGGCAGGTCTCTATTCTGCAGCCTCAATGTATATTACCGTCTGTGATTCTTTCAAGGGTGGTAGTTGCTGACCCTTACAAGGGTATTGCAGTTGTTCAACAACAGATTTCCCATTGTTTGTGAGGCATTCAACTCACCGTGTTTTAAAAAAATAATTAAATCATTTGTTATTTATTAATTTACCAAACTACTCACAGATGTGCTGATCCTAATATAGAAAGTCACTGTAACATACCGGTTTGAGTTATTGTAAGTACTATAGTAATATGTTTGATTTCATGTAAATAACTGTTCATACTGATTGATGATGAAAACACTAAACAATGTCATTGAATTTTGTTGCAGCTACAAACGAGTGGTCACTCCAAGACGAGTGGGATTGGCAGTGGTTGCATGCTGGGCAATAGCCTTCATAGTTGGCATGATACCTATGCTCGGCTGGAACAAGTTACACGAACTCCAGCAACAAAATGGCTCACTCAGCCGTGACCTCATCATAACTTGCCAATTTGAGAACGTTATCAGCATGGAATACATGGTTTACTTAAATTTTTTCAGCTGGGTGCTGCCTCCTCTGCTCCTTATGCTGGGCATCTACATAGAAATCTTCTACATGATTCACAAACAGTTGAACAAGAAGGTGGGCACAAGCCACACTGAACCAAACAAGTACTACGACAAAGAATTGAAGCTTGCAAAGTCACTTGCTCTTGTCCTCTTCTTGTTTGCTATAAGCTGGCTACCGTTACATATCCTGAACTGCATCACACTCTTCTGTTCCAAGTGTGATCCAGTTCCCCCATTGCTCCTCTACACTGCAATCTTACTCACTCATGGCAATTCAGCGGTAAACCCTATCGTATATGCTTTCCGCATTAAAAAGTTTCGTATCGCATTTCAAAGGATATGGAAGGAGTACTTTTGCTGTAAAGAGGCTCCTCCTATGGATATGCAAATGAGTGAACGAGTAGATAAGGATATTTACAGTCATGCCCCTCAGCCTGCATTACCAGTGGAACAGAATAACATTTAAATGGAACACCAGGTACCTACTGAGCAAGTTGGGATTGTGCCACATATGAATGTAATATGAATGCAAATCATATCCTGACTGCTGGTCTCAGAGTGTGCGCACATTCTGCAATTAAGTATCACACGATATAATCTGGAAGCCGAGTCGTGTCAACTGGACGTCCAAGGAAGAAGCTACTTACTGTAGATGACCAGTTGACAGATGAATAATGAAATGTATCACCTAGTTGACATAACTCGACTTCCAGATAACCCCACCTGAATTATTGAGAATCTTCACAGACATTAAACAATATTGTGCCAATGGTATGGACACAGAGGAGGGGAATATTATATACTGCTGTGACAGAAAGTCAAAAATATTTTATAATTGTAAAAATGTTTACTGGGTATTCGAAGGCATGTAAAGTCAAACCACAGGGAAAGTATCACATATATTGGGAAAAAAATCTAGACTTCATTTTGTTATCCAAATTTTGCAATACACTCTAAAATGGTGCATCATCTCTTTATTAATCCGAATTTAATTTAGAAGCATTTATCTGAGTACAATTATATATGAATACATGTGAATGTTTACAGACAAATGCAGTTTGGTATAATGAACACTGAAGCACAGGTATCATAAGAGAATGTTGGGAATGATAAGGAAAAATGGAATTGTATATATAGATATATTTTAATGTCAATTTATTTATATAACCTTTTTTAGCACTAGTAATAGTGACAAAGCAACACTACAGAAATCCTAAAGTAGGCTGAAGACAAAATTCACAAGGAAAGCACCCCTAAACAATGTAAAACCCATTTCACACCCAGACATGACATGGCATGTGCAGCAAGCCACGATGCTTTTTAATTCACACTTGGCACAGTTTCTGCAGCTGACCAGAAGTGAAGACTTATGTAGGTGAAATTTGAAATGCATTCTCTCCACTGATAATTAGATATTTCATGTACCTTTCTGTAGCAATCAGGAGATTATTATGAATATGCATTATCACCATATAATATATCATTTATGAACCCAATGACATTTTAAGGGTTGAAAAAGGCTTAGAATGAGGCATACATCAAACTGCAAACTGGAACCTGAACTAGTCCACTAATATTTAGTGATGCACTGATATTTACATTACTGGACAGCAACAATATGAAATAATTGAAAACAATTATTTGATAGCTTGATTGTGTGATTTTACATCTATTTATTTTTTTCCTCACTAATATAATGAGACAAAAAATGTATTCCAATGTATAATTTTGACTGACTGTCATAGTGAAACAAACTCTTGCATAATGGCTTAAAAATAGATCTACACAAAAGAGAACCAGGGCTTTCTTTCCCTGTAGCTTGTGTCTCTGCTCAGTTAAGCCTACCAGCATCATTTTAATTAAAATGAAACTATATTATGTGAACACTAGAGCAAATCCCTTTATGGTTCAATTTTAATCGCATAAATATTTAGTATTTGAATGTTTATGAAAGATTTATGTCTATTGAGCAGATAAAATGTGTTTGTTTAGCATTACACCAGAAGATGAAAACTGCATTTCTTCAAGTAAAAAAAAAAAAAAAGAGCCATATAATGATTTTATCTTCACTGTGATTTTTTTTACCCCAAAAATGTGTTAATTTCCCCAAATCCAAATTGGTTCCCTTTCCCTTATTCACTTTATATCATGTAACAACTTAATGGTATTGTTTATTCTAGTGCACTAGGTTTATAGATCATATGAAATTCAGTTACAGAAAAAAATATTCAGCTATAGTTACGGTTATTACTTATACTAACTGATATTAAGACTGGAATTCAATTCAGATGGTCAGAGAACTTCTTCAATCAAATCTGTTTTTGACAATTGTGAAAAACAAACTAGAGAGAAATATATTTAGATCATGCACTCCTGTTCTATACTTTATTCATTTTATTTGAAAATCATATTATATACTATTGCAGGGATTCTTTTTTGTACAGTAATGAAGCCAATTAAACTAAGATGGGAAACCAGAATAACCCAAACACTGTTTATTCACTAACTTGCGGTCTCATGTCATATTTATTGGAAAGCGGTGTTATAATTAGCCAATGTGAAGTGATACGTCTGATATTACATGGAATAAGGGCAGATTGCAAGGACCACTTGAAAAGTGTTTAATATCTATGGTTTATTGTCTTAATAAAAGAACAAGAAACATTTTGGCAAAATAAGACTCATGAAAATCAAAATCTCTCACGTTGTGGTTGATTAGATAAACTGAAGCCTATGAAGTAAGCAATTAGTTTTGTAATAAAATATATAATAAGGGCTACAAAATTTATTGTGTGTTAACTGTGTGACTTTTTGTTCATTATGATACCATGAAAGATTTTTATTTACAGACAGCATAAATTTAAATGATAAATAAATTGAAATTAATTTATTTCACAAGCAACACATCGCAAATATTAGCTTAGCGTTAAAAAAAAATCACAGCTACTGATTATGACTATATCCATATTAACTGTTAATAATCATCACATCTGACTGTGTGCCCTTACATGGATTCACAGCACTGATAAAAAAAAAAGGCTTAGTTCCATTTATTTGTTTATCTAAAAATCTACAACTTTATAATAAATTTAAACAAATACATTTATGACAGAATTGCAACAATTCCTTGCCATTTATTAAAACAATCTACTATTTCTTTTGGCTCTCTTGATACTCTATATATTTGTTTAAATTGAGCATCAGCACATATCACTCCTCATAAAAAGCCACTGTTTCTAAATCTAAATGTTGTTGGAAGAACTTAACAAAAATGTGGGTGTATTGGTTATAAATAACCAAGTGCCTTCTGAAAAAGATCTGTATAAACACTTTTACATACTGTATTTAGGCTTGTGCAGTAGGCTACTGAACTGAAATAAAATTGAAATGAAATCAGGTCTGTCAAAAACAGAAAGTGCAGGGAAACACTTAAAGAAGTCACCAGCTGTTACATGACAGCTAAAGGTAATTACATTAAGAAAAGAGAGAGATCTAGGGAAATGCATTCTAAGCATCTGGTATTAAATTTCATGCTTCGGTGGTGAATAGGCATCTTAGAGAAATTAATTCGGAGGTCAATTTGATCTAAAACAAATCTTCATGAGAAAGTCAAAGCAAAGTTTTGTGCAGTGATTGTGATATGAGACATTATTAGGCATGTTTGAAGCTTGTGTATATGGAAATGTTGGTGTAAGGCTGCATGTCTGAAGGTTTGTATAAAGCACGCTGAAAATGTACAGAAGCTGGATTTTTTTTTTTTTAAATGAATGAATTTTGATTGTAATGAAATTCATAAAAAGAAATTATGAATGTTGAGAAAGGGGAACAACTTTTGATTAGGCATAAGGCAAACAGAAAGATGAAACCTCTCAATAAGATAAGGACTTCATATTGCAAGTACAGTTAGGACATTCACAGTAGTTACAGTAGTAAGACAAGACAACTATACCACCCCCCCCCCCCCCCCCCCCCCCCAAAAAAAAAAAGAGTATATACTGTATGTTGCATTTTATCTTATATCATAATATAAAGAGGGAGGGGGCAAAACACAAAATACTTCACAGAGTGAGGTTTAATTATTTCCCTGATTTCTTAAACATATGCTAGGCATATAGGTTTATTTCATATTACTGTTAAATCTATCTATCTATCTATCTATCTATCTATCTATCTATCTATCTATCTATCTATCCATCTGTCTATCTATCCATCTATCTATCCATCTTATTTGGTATACATAGTGCCACATCATTCATGTTCTCGATGGTGCATAAACAGGGAAGCACTTCATGCTCACCCTTTATATTCTGGGAGGACACAGGATACAAGGTGAGGATATTCTTGTCTCGTGTGTGTGTGTGTGTGTGTGTGTGTGAGAGACAGAGAAAGAACGAGCTCCCAGAGTGCAGCAGCTGTTTCAGACTATCATTCTTCTCTCTCATAACTACATACCTTACCTTTTATGTCTGTCTGTAGGTACTAAAACCTTCATAGTAGTTTCTTAATATACACATAGAAAAAATAAGAAAAGGATTGAAGGGTTTTTTTGGGTCATGGTTCTGTGTCATTTATGTGCAAATTCTGTAACCATTTAATTTAAGGGTTATGGCTTAATTCAAAACAGTACTGTGCATATGTGCTGCATTATCTATTATTTGAAAAGGAAACCTGGAGCTATGCATTGTACATACAATGTACATGTCTCTTTCATAAAGGATTGCTTTCAATAGTGGTACTCACATGACTGTATGTGATAAGACGCTTGCAAAAAGTAATAATAAAAAACACATCTGTACAACTTGTGTGTGAACTGTTATAATTAATGCATAATTTGCATGGATGGAATTGTTTAAAAGCAAATGTCAAGTTATGATCATCTTTATATAATTATGTGCCTTCATGTGTAAATAGGCATGTTATAAGGGCCCAAGCACTATGACATCAGCCCTATGTCGTCATAGTGCGTGAAGGGCCCTCTTGTTTTCCTTAGGATTTTATTTTTTCCACCCTTTTGGACTTTTCGGGGGTCTTAACATGCTCAAAAACTCATGAAACTTGGCAGACAGGTTGGAATCTGCTGCCATCAGGATGCCTGAGAGTCTCGTGGCCCGGGGCCGGCCCCCACACGAGATTTTGCTGCCTAGCTCATACACACTTTCACCTAGGCACACGAAACTCGGCACACATTTAGAGCTCATCGAGCCGAACAACTTTCACGCTGCATGTCCTGGGCTAAACTCAACAGGAGGCCGGTTATTTTGGGTCGTTCGCAAAAACGCACCCAATGGATTTTGATATACTCCTCCTAGGGAAATTATACAATCGCTACCAAACTGGGCCAAAGAGATCTAAAGACATTGACGATGCAAAATTGCGGAGGGATTTTCGATATCTCAAGCGGGTGAGCCGTGATAATGTCTTAAACGTACGCCAAAAAATGATTAATAACTTTCTGTGTGGCATTATATTGAGTGACATTATATTGAATGACACCTTCTGTGACATCACACACACACACACACACACACACACACACACACATGCACTCAACAAGTATTTAGGCCCAAACTGACATTAGCCCTGCTTTAACACACAAACACATCTCACACACTAACACACATATCACTAATGTTAATACACACAGACTCAAACCATACACACAAACAAGCACAAACACAAGCACATTTACTCGTCACACACAGACTGACACATCTACACGTCACACACCTCTCTCCCTCACTCTCACACACACTAACCGCGCACACACACACACGCAGGCATGCTGCATGCACACACACAAAGACACTCATACATCACACACATGCACACATACATACACCCATATTACAAATATTTACACTCTCGCACACACACACACCTCTCACGATGCACACACACTAACCCTTACACACTAATGCGCGCGCGCGCACACACACACACACACACACACACACACACACACACGCAGGCATGCTGCATGCACACACACAAACACACTCATACATCACACACATGCACACATACACACACCCCTCTCTCACGACGCACACAAACAAGCACAAACACAAGCACATTTACTCGTCACACACAGACTGACACATCTACATGTCACACACCTCTCTCCCTCTCTCTCACACACACTAACCCTTACACACTAATGCACGCACACACACACACACAGGAACCTCATAGTGTGAGGCTTTTCTTCCAGCACCTGCGGCCTATTGTACACACATACACATCACAAATGTTAACACACACAAACACATCTCACACACTAACACACACATCACTAATGTTAATACACACAGACTCAAACCATACACACAAACAAGCACAAACACAAGCACATTTACTCGTCACACACAGACTGACACATCTACACGTCACACACCTCTCTCCCTTACTCTCACACACACTAACCCTTACACACTAATGCGCGCGCTCACACACGCACACACGCGCACACACGCAGGCATGCTGCATGCACACACACAAACACAAACACACTCATACATCACACACATGCACACATACATACACCCATATTACAAATGTTTACACTCGCACACACACAGACACCTCTCACGATGCACACACACACATACGCACACCCCTCTCTCACGACGCGCACACACACACACACACACACACACACACACACACACACACACACACACACACACACTAATGCAGTCAATAACTATTTAGGGCGCAAATATTGCGATGGCTTTTTCGAGGTCTTAGCACACTTGAATGACACAGGTTGTGCCCGGGGTGGGAATGGCACAGGGTGCTTGGGCCCGTCATCGTTGCTTGCAACTATATTTATTATTATTATTATTATTATTATTATTATTATTATTATTATAGTTGTTAATATATTTACACTTTCAATGAACAATAAAACTAAATGATTCAGAAAAATTGCTAAAATTAAAGTACAGGTCACATGATTTGTCTTTTACAACATAAAGATAAGGGAAAATATTTATTGATATTTACAATATCGTTCTGCATAGGATCCAACTGTAGGTTCAACTAAATCCGAGGGAAAATATTTATTTAATTTATCCAAGCATTTTTTTGCAGATTGAACAGTAGTTTAAGTGATAATTAACTACAATCAACATAAATGGTTGGAATTACTTTAAGCAAATGTGGCTTTTTTCCCCCCTTCACTCTTGCAGTGTAATTTATTTAAAGTGATTCACTAGAAATCTCTCTTTAACATCTGCTTGACTCTGTGTGAATGAGGCAGCATGGAGAGCGCCAACTCCCAATATACTGTACTTGCCTACTGTGGTGAACTGAATTAATTGGAGGAAATCAGTTAAAAAGAAAAAAGGAAATGAATTTTTCTAATGAAGCACAGACAAACACAGCAGGGCATTACTGCATCGATGCTTAATGTGTTTACCGAAATAATTTTGTAGTCCCTTTCTAATTTAAAAATTAATGTAATGCAAAGTGATAATATTTTGATAATAATTACAATATAGCATAATTTTTATTAATTTTTTTAAATAAAGCTTTGCTGTTAGATAGTTAGGATGCATGATATAATTATAGCCTCGCTTATTAACAGTGAGATAATCTATTTAAAGGGTAAATTTGGTACTACTTTGGTGTATTTATAAGTAAATAGGTTGCATTTTAAACTAGCCAGCTATTGCCATTGGTTTCATACACTGTATAGCTTTACACCTGCTTTAAACTACATATGCCCTTATTTGTTGAATATGACAGAGGCTAAGTCTTATGTTAAAAAGGGATGCTTTGTGCACTGTGCAAAATTCTTGAGACACCCCTTATTTGTTCATGTTAAGTCAATTTATGTAGATTTCAGAGAATTAAAGAAATGTTTTTTTTTTTACTGTGACATGCTGCAAAATACCTAAAAGAAAGATACAATTTAAAAATAGTATCAGCAATCTCATTTCCCTTCTCATCTGTTCCAACCACTCAGCATTCAGCATCACCAGTATACTAATCACAGGCCTGATCATCTGTCGTCATCTGCATCTGTTTCTCACTGGTTCCTTCCCTGTGTCAGATGCTTTTTTTGTTTGATTTTTTGCTGGAATAATTCATAGGTCACTATGTGGCTTAACAAAATACATTAAAATGGCTTTGTGGCTTTAAAATACAATATGTACAAATATAAAAACTGTAAAACACATTTAAAGTACTTTACAGTGTAATATTTAAACACATAACAAACATAGTCAAACCCTGGCTATTAGTATATACATGTGGGGATTTCTCATTTAATAAAATATAAATATTCTCTAATTATTCTTACTCAGCCTTTAATACTAACTCATTCTTATCTGGTAAAAAATTTCGGATCCTTACACTTAAAATATTTGGCTTTAATTAATTCATTTAAATGAATAAAAATTGTAGAACATTAAAATTCAATAAATATTAAAACAATTATATATCTTTAGTAGCTACTCAAATGGTATTGCCCACAAAACAAGCATCATATAGTTATTTAAAAGTTATAGTCTTATACTAGAGACTTCAAAAGGATTCTTTGGACACTAATAGAAAATAAGACAATAAAAACTGACACAAATAGCTGAATATACAATCGTTTCAGTTAGTATACTGTGCAGGACATACATCATTGGCTTATCACAAAACATGTTTTACAACCATGTCATGGTGATAACTGTAACAACTGTAACCTACATTTTGTCTTTACATACGGTACCTCCAGGTTCTCCGGTTTCCTCCAACAGTACCAAAAACCAAGTTAGGCTATTTGGCATCCCCAAATTGCCTGCAGTGTGCATAGATGGACCAAAATACAAAGAAAAAATATATATAATTAATTAATTAATTTAAAATATATATATGTACAATATAAATCTTGTGTAAAACATTTTACCTAAATATTAGATAAGAGTAATGCCTGTGTTTTACTATACTATTGCAGTACTATTCTAAGATCAGACAACATAACTGTACACTGAAATGACAACTCACTTCCGTTGCACTTTGCAGTTCTTAAGAAACTTCTGAGAATCTTATTATCTTTCCTACACAATTTATGTTTTAATATGATTGCTGAGTAATTCACCTGTGTTTGCCAGTCAGATGTCATAAACGCCCAGGTCTGAGTCAACCTACTGACAAAAGATGAACTTTGTCTGACCTCAAAAGGATGCAGTTGCACAATGCTCCCTATACAAGTACACCCCACGAGATTTCAAATATCATTAAGTAAATATAATTATGAAAATAAAACAAAATGACGACGTTCAATGCCCTAGCTAGTGCCCTAGTGTACAAATAAGTCATTTGGCATGCAACTCTTATGTTTTGTCGCCCTCTTGTGGTTACTATGTATAATGTCATGCTGCAGTATTGTCGAATTATTTGGTAATGCGTTTAGATATAAAATAATAAAGAAACACGATGAACTATATGCGAGTTGTGTTTATTATCAGTGTAGAACATAGTCAAAGTGGAACCATTCTTAAAAACGTCTTACAACTGTTCTGTTCACCAAATGCCACACAAATATTCTTAACAAATCAATACCAATATATAATAAATTATATTTTTTTGTTATTAAATAAGTTAATTAAATAGTGTAGATGTAATTAATTATTTGGGGGCTCGGTTTATATGTTACAGTAGTGGACTTATAGTGACGGTGCGCCTTTAAGGACTGCATCAGCCAACGGGAAATGTTTTCTTTTTTCTTGGCGGCCCAAACAAACGCGTTATGCAGCCAGGCGATGTTTTTAGTGTTCCTTATGCCTCTGGATTGTGGCTAGTTTGGAGGAATGCGCTAAAATGATAACCGGGTGCTTTACGCATTATAATGCGAGTGCACGACTACTGTGACTGGTTAGTTTACACCCGAGAGACGCAGCTGCATTTTCATCATACTGTCCTGCTAGCTAAGCTAAGCTAAGCACCGCAATAGCGCATTGTCCCATATCCCTAAAGTGCAGTACTAAGAATACTTTTTTTTTTTTTCAATGCGTCACACATTTCATTTCTGGGCTGTTTTATTGTTAATGTCTAAACAAGTGCAGCACATAGCAGTGCACTACACTTAACCTAGCCGTTTATTGTTGACTAGCCGAGCTCAGCCTGAGTTTATTGCTGTATTCAGTTCAGGAGTCTGTATGTGACCGAGTGAGTGAGGTGAATACATGGCCACTCCAATAATGCTTAAGTAAAAGCTCTCTGTTTAGCAACATAAACCTGCCTTGTTGAGGTTTTCCCAGTAGCAGAGAAGATGAATGGTAAAGTCATTCCTCACACCCCCATGGCTGTGGACTGCTGGCAGCTTAGAAAGTGCAGCCACGTCCGGCTCTTCTTCCTCTCACACATGCACTCAGATCACACATCTGGCCTCACATCCACCTGGAGCCACCGGCCCATATACTGCTCTCCTCTCACCGCCAAGCTCCTCAAACTCAAACTACAGGTGAGTCCAGAGTTTCTCCGCAGGACACGCTCTCAGACGTTCTCGCTGAAAAATCCTGATGAGTCTACTAGCAAAGAAAGAAAAAAAAGACTGAGCTTGTGCTTGCCTCAATTTGGATTTTTGATCAGGGTTGTTCATCCACTGTCTGATTATTTAAAGATTTCTATATAAGAGGGCCGTTAAAGTTGGGATTTTGATTGTACAGAATAACAGAACACGGTTATGAGAGTAAAAACGGCCATTATTTCTCCGTATAATCCCCTGCCACACTAATGCACTTATCCCAGTGTTTCACTGATGTTTGGATGCCATCGAGGTAGAAAAACGTTCCAGGACATGAAAGCCATAATTGGTGTCTGCTTCATGTCTGAAACGCTGGCCTCCCAGGAACTCTTTTAATGACCCAAACGTGAAAATCACTTGGAGGGAGGTTTAAGTTTAAGTTTATTTTACAGATTGTTAATCACTAACTCCTCTCTTACCTTCCATGCAATTTAGCAAGATGGGGAAAAGGCCTAGGTCTCTCTGGCGATGACGGTGTTTGGCAGTAAGTCTGGAACTATGCAATGGAGATATCTGTCTGTAATCGAACAAAATCTACTCTGAATCAAAATTTATATTTCACATCATATCCATATAACACCTGATCTCAAAAATAAGATTGATCCCGATGTCTCCTCATTGTGTTGCAAATGTAAATCTGAGAATGGTATTGAGAAATGTTTTGTTGTTTAGAATTAAGGACACAACAAAAAAGTCTTATATTATTTTGGGCTTTATGCACAATATTATTATGGATTTGGTTTCTAATGAATACCTTTCTTGAATGTTGCATTTTTCTGTGAATGCCTTCTATAAGATCTGGGACACTTATTTAAAGTCCATAGGCCCTTTGTTAGCTTCCTCCATACTGCAAGGTTTTCCTAGGTCGGTGTAGGAATACTATTCTTGTTTGGCTACTTTTTTTGTTTATCATTTATATATTTGTCTATCTTTTTCTTCTTCTTTTTACTCTCCTGTGTTCATGTATAGGCTAAGCATTTCATAAAAAAAATATTATATATACTGTTTAAAAAAAGGTCATGTTCTTCTATGTGTCTTAGAGATGTTGTAATGTTTTAAACTTTGCGAAGAGTTATCTCAGATATCAGCAGTGTAACATGTATACCACAGCTTGCATTTGATATTGTGTGTCACGCAGGTGAATGAAAAATGGATCCGGCCTCTGGAGGTTGGGGAGCCACACATGCTACCCCTGGATGACATTGGAAAGGAAAAGTTAACCGTTACCCTCATTGATGCCAACCACTGTCCTGGGGCTGTAATGTTTTTTTTCGAGGGCTACTTTGGCACTATTCTTTACACTGGTATGGTTTATGTTCATTTGAGCATAATTATGTGATAAAAAAGCGGTCTGTAATGCAGTGTGCAGAAAGCATGTTTGTGCTCAATTTTTAACCATTTTCTTGTTTTTGACTTTCAACAGGTGACTTTCGATATATTCCATCCATGCTGCGAGAACCTTGTCTTAGGAATAATACTACTATTCATGTGCTTTATTTGGACAACACTAACTGTGACCCAACACGTTCAATTCCTACTCGCCAGCGAGCCTGCCAGCAGATCAAGGAGATCATACGGGCTCATCCAAACTACGCTGTGGTCATCGGTGAGATTCACAGTCATTATCATTTCACACATCACAGGCTAAGTTCTGTTGCAGCTTTTAAAATCTTCATTACTCAGGAGCTCAGAAGAGAAGGAATATATAATAAATGCATATATAATATATAATAAATAAGAAAATGCAACAAAAAAAAAATTTCTTTGCTTTGTCCCTTTATCTTTGGGCTTGCCACATCGGATCATTTCATCCACAAGGTCTGTCACATGATTTACATCGGATGCCCCTTCAATCACAACTCTCCCATTTTGCTAACCAGATTTGAGATCATCAGTGCATATAATCCCTGGCTTATACAGGGTGTAGTGTTAAGAGTCTTGCCCAAGGAACCAACAGTGGCAGTCCGGTGGTGGTGGGGCTCGAACCCGACCCTTTGATCAGCAACCCAGCGTTGCTGAACCACTTGAACGCCTGAACCACCACCATCCCATAACAACAATAATATGCAGTATATTATATAGAGGCAGTCTGGGATTGAACACCTGTCTACAGTATATACAGTCAGGTGTCACTGTAAATAGTGTATGTCAGAGTGAAAACAAAGCCATGATGTCAAGAGAATTATCTGTAGACCTGCAAGACAGGATTGTGTTAAGACAGATCTGAGAAAGGATACAAGAAAATATATGCAGCATTAAAAGTGCCCAAGTGCACAGTAGCCTCCATTATTCTCAAATGGATGAGATTTTGAACAAACATCCATCCTCCCAGATCAGGCCTCTTAGACAAACTGAGTAATTGCAGACGAGGGGCAGTTGGTCAGACAGGTAACCAAGAACCCAAGGGTCACTATAAATTAGATCCTGAATTGCCTTGTGGAGATGGAAGAGCCTTACAGAAGGGCAACCATCACTGCAGCACTCCACCAATCAAGCCTCTATGGTAGAGCAGTCAGACAGAAGCCATTCCTCACTAAAAGGCAAAAAGCCCCTAAAGGACTCCCAGTCCCTGTGAAACCAGGAGAGACTTGAAAATCGATGTGCACCATCTCTAGCCATCCAACCTAGTTGAGCTTGAACGATTCTGCAAAGAATAGTGAAAGAAACTTAAAAAAAAAAAAAAAAAGACTGGGAGCTTGAATCCATTTTAAGATGAGTGTCAAACATAAAATGTGAAAAACTTTAAACGTTCTGAAAACTTTGCATCTGCACTGTACTTAAAAGTATTTATTTTGAGCCTTTGTGCAAATGTTTAATTGAATATTTAATTAAAAGAAATATAAAATATAATTGTATAATTAAGCAATATCACAAGATGGGGAGTGCTGTTGTGCTATATATATTAGGATAGCCCAGTTACTGAAGGCTTCCTAAGAGAAACCTGTGGTAACCCAAATTGAACAGTCACTTTTTCCATGTACAAAATAGTGCCCTTGATTAGGGTTAAAGAAGGTTTGGGATTCAGCCTTGTGTTACTGACTCAGTAGCTTTATAGCTCGCTTTTAATTAGCTAATTAACAATTGTTAGAACTCATGTGACACAGAGTGATGCATATAGTTATAGTTAAATGGCCCAGTGCTGTTATGCTGTATATCAGCATGCATGGAACACTCCTCATCAAGACAGATTACTCAGTCATTAATATATAATAAAAGTAAGTTAAAGGCCGTTTTTAATGCAGCTTCAAACAAAGTAAATATAGGTCTAAAATGTGAATATTGCTTAACTGGGGAGCTATTTGGTTTTGCGTTGTTGCTTTTCTCAAGTAGCTACATAAACTCTTCTTAGCAGGAACCTCTGGCTCATTTCTAGCAACTGCTGCTGACGCTGCCTGTTCAGTCACCGGCTCTCCAGTGCAGTAGCTCTTGCCTTCATGTAGCCCATCCTCTTGTCAATATTGCATGTGGTTTTGAAGAGAAGCTGCATTGGTCTGGTTAACATATTTCAGATTTAATCCCCACTTTGATGGTCATGGTGAGCTGAGTGTTGTCATCCTGAGGCTTGAGTACCTGGTTATTGAAAAATGGAGGACAGGTTTGAATGGGAAACACTTGTGTACTGCTACCCTGGCAAGGCATCTGTAAACTCGATGCCATTATCATAGACTCCAGAATATCCCTGCCAAGTTAGGAGCAGATTTTTTCTTTGCTTTCCAGCACAGAGGACCCGAGAGTGAGCTCTCTTGTTCTATGACCCCTTTAGCCTTTTGTTGCAAAGAGCCCCTTCTGGAAAAGTGTCTGTGATCAGGTGATGAGAAATGAGCAGCAGGCAAGCACAGTTCTGCTTGAGATTTTTCCAGTTTTAGACGCCAAGTGCTTGTTCCACTTGTTTCACACTGAAAATAACGGAGGCAATACATCTAACATATATGTCTTTATACATTGCACTTTACAGACCAGGTAACAGATTGATATATTTCTATCAAAATTTTATTCTGTAAATGATGCTTTATTTTTTTTTGTGTATATAGGTGCAACACAAAGGGGTGGGAAAATCATGACTTCTTTTTTTTAATTCATGAAAATAATTTACAAAGCCAGGGTGAGTATTCTGGATTTTAAGCTTTTAAACTGGCTTTTAAATGCATCTGTTTAAAGCCATTACTGTAAAGCAAAGTATTTCCCTAAATTAATCTTCCTAAAGGCAGGCCAAAAGTGCATCCTGCATTTATCCAGTCAAAGCCATTACTACCCTTCATTAAGCAAGATGCTTTGCCTTTGGTTGTGGCAAGGAAATTAAATCTGTTGCTTTGCCTAATACAACAGATTTAATTTTCTTACCACAACCAAGAAGCTTTATTTATGTTATCGCTTACTGGGCAAAAAACCAAAACTAATAACAAATACATAATATCATATAAATTACAAAAATAATGCAAGAAAGAAGGGGATTTTATCATATACTGTAGTAAAAAAAAAAAACGATAGAGCATTATATAAAGAGATACTGTTTTTCTGTTTCCACAGGATGCATCACATAATATTGCACAGCCCCGGGCTTAAGTATTAGTTCCTTACACAGTGAATATCAAACTCATCATAGTAAAATAGTCATAAGCCTAACCAGTTCAGTTTACAGTCAGATACAGGCTGCCTTAATATCTGTGATGCTACTCTGCTGTAGTGGAATAAGGAGGACTCTTTAAAAATGATTTATTTTTTGGCATTTTTGTGGGTAGTCACATTTAAAATGCTATAACCCAGGAAGCACATAAGGCTAAGTTCACATTACAAACCACATTGATCAATTACAATTTTTTTGGTTAGGTCTGATTTGCATTTTATGACGGTTCACATTCATAATTACATCTGACATTTATCTGACTCTAATGCGTTACAGTCTAACGCGTCTGTTTCCTAAAATGGCACACATTAATAGGTCTTTGCTTGCTGCTTCTGGGTTAAAACACGTCATATTGTGCAACCCCTCATTTGTTTCAAATAATGGATGTGAACATGAATTTGAATTTAAACGTTCAAGTCATTCAAGTTACATGACCATGGATGCATATCTGATCTATGACAACATACAAAAGACTCGGATCCGTTCTGAAAAGCATCTGATTTGCACATTCAGACAGCCTTACAAAATCAGATGAGTGGAAACATTGGAATTTAGTCAGTCCATGCTGTAATGTGAATGTAACCTGACTGGTGCTTTGGTGCACATACAGTACATGGTTAAAATCCACAATGTGCACTAGATATTGTGTTAAAGAGGCACTTTTGTACTCCTGCAAGAAGACAAAAGTACAAAAGCGTGTCTTTAACAGAGCATCTGCCAAGCATTCTTGATTTTAACCACATGCACACCTGAGCACCAGTTATGTGCACCCCTGGCTATAACCTAATTTTTGTTTGAGATTCATGCCATAGAGAAACACACACGCACAAACACATCTTATTGTCAAGTGTGTGATGAACGATACTTGATTTTCAGTCTCCACCTGGGAGTTCATTTCTCAGGTGAATGCAGGTCGAGGTTAAGCAGTATAACTAATCTAACTGCTCATAGGCATGTACGCTCTAGATGAGGAGTCGCTCCACATTCTTTTGGCCATGGAATTTATAAATAAAGTAGAACATATTTGTGTGCTTTGTAATGGATCAAATATAAATATTGTTTTCTGCACACAGGCATGTATGATCTGGGGAAAGAGTCTTTGCTTGTGCAGTTGGCGCTGGAGTTTAAGACCTGGGTGGAGGTAGATATGAAACGTCTGGCGACCCTAAAGGTGCTGGAGCTGCCCGATGTGTTTAGTACAGAGCCAGGCTCAGGGCGTCTCCGTGCCGTTGCCCAGTCTGAGGTCACTGCATCCAACCTGCTGGCCTGGAATAAGGAGCGGCCTACCATCGCTATACTGCCCACCAGCCGCCCAGTGGTGTCCTGCCACCATAACGTCCATGTCGTGCCCTACTCAGACCACTCCTCCTACCAGGAGCTGGAGGACTTTGTTTCAGCTTTGCGTCCCGTCTCGCTAGTGCCGATTGTGGGCAGCTGCATGCCCAACCTCTCCTCACTTCTGTGCCAACGCAAGAAGCGTCACCATGTGGTGGTACCCGAGTCAGTACAGCACTACATGAGAGCAAAGCCTAATGGTCAGCCTTGTACTTTCATACGAAACTTTCTTCAGCGTTCTTTGCAAACAGTGCCTCGAGGGGTTGTGTTTGAATCACCTGGGAAGAATCCCAGACTATCTAGACATAATGATGATGACGATTCAGATGTTATGGAGGTAGAAGATGATGTAGCTGAAGTTGATTCTGAACTGGATGAAGACTCTGATTGCATTTTGTTAGACATGAGCAAAGAAAACACGCATGATGTTAACACTCAACATCCTAGGAGTCTAAATCTGACTCGTGTCACATCAGAGGATGCAATCACGATCGACAGTCTTCCTGTAGAAGACACCGATTCCCCCATTTCCTTTAAAGGATCAAGGCCACCTAATATGAATAGCACAAGCAAAAAAAAAAGTTCATCGGATGATCGAGTTACTGCTGTGACCCATAGCAAGAATCCCAGGAAGAGGAGCCCCCAGATGGGAAACATTAACTCCAGAGTGATGTGCCCATCCATGGACACTATTAGTCTCCATGATAGCAGCTGTGTAATTGCTTTAGCAGCTTTAACACCATCTGAAACACACCCTGATTCATCTGATGCACTTAGTACAGTCGAGAGAGAGAGGACAGAGCAGTGGCTACTCAATAACTTCACTGTTCCAGAGGAAGAGCTCATATGCCAGTACGGAATTATTCAAGGTCTACAAGAGGTGTATCCACTCGTGCCAATCAATATGCCAAAAGCTGAGGGTGATCCGTTTGAGGCTGCAATACAGAGATTCAAATCCAAATAAGTGTCTAAAACATGTAGGATGAGGAAATAACATACAGTATACTGTCCATTATCAGTTCAAGTAACAGAAGATATTAATAGTGGTGAAATGCAGTGGGAAAGTTTCCTTTTTGAATGTGATGTATTCTAATATTTATACTCACTTATTAACTTATTTGTGTTGATTTTGCCACAATAACAACCACTACGTTCACTTAAGCTTTTCAATACTGCCTTCATTTAGAACCATTGTTACATAAAGTGTTGAAACTCTTTTCTCTTTTCTTTTCTGTCTTTAACATATTATTATGTGGCACAATGTAGGACTTTCTTTTTTTGCACCATAGTTTTCCTACTGCAAAATCATGTGAGTATATCAAAGCAAACCATTTTTTTATGTCTTATAGTTGTGCCTAGATGAGTGTTAATTGATTTAGTTTTTCTAACAGTATGAAAACCGTAATTGTATTATAAATAATGAGTAATTATATGCCTTTGCCATTTTGTTACTGTATATAATGTTAAAATTGTACACACAGAAAACTTTAGATGAAAGTGTAATAAAAGGGCAGAAGGTACAAAAGATCTTACATTTTGGTTGTCATTTGATCGTTACTGATGGCGGCATTTTGGCTTAGTGGTGTTAGCACTGTCGCCTTTTACCTCCAAGGACTAGGTTTGATTCCCGTCTCTGGGTCTCTGTGCATGGAGTTTTCATTTTCTCCCCATGTTTGGGAGGTTTCATCCATGTTCTCCAGTTTCCTCCCACAGTCCAAAGACAGTTAGGCTAATTGGCATTTCCAAATTGCCCAGAGTGTGTGAATGAGCGTGTGTGTGTGTGTGCCCAGTGAAGGATTGGCACCCCATCCAGGGTGTACCCCGCCTCATGCTATGAGTCTCCTGGGATAGGCTCCAGGCCCCACGTGACCCTATGTACAATATAAAGTGGTATAGACGACGAGTGAGTCAGTGTGATGGTCACTTGGTTAACACCAGAGGAATATTAGTCACTCAACGTCTATACAGATTTATCCTGTATTCAGGATCGCAGGAGGCCTGCATCCTATCCCAGGAGCCTTAGGGAACGAGGCGGTGTACCCTGAGCAAGGTGCCACTCCGTCACAGGGCACACACAAACACTCATACACTACAGGCAATTTGGGAACTCCATTTGACCTAATCTGCAGGTCTTTGGACTGTGGGAGGAAACTATAGTACCCAGAGGAAACCTACCAAGCAAGAACATGCAAACTTCATGCACACAGAGACGGGAATCGAGCCTAGTCTGGAATCGAACCCTGACCCTGGAGGTGCAAGGTGACAGTGATAACCACTACACCAGAGGAATATTATTATTATTATTATTATAGAATATTAGTACTTAATTAGAATTAGTTCCTAACTCATTGTATTACTATGCTGCCCTTAATTAAATTATGGGTATGTGTAACTAAAAATATGAAATACCTATACCTTAAATCAGAGGTTTCTCCGCTCCAGTTCAGATCATTTTTGAAAAGTAGTGTCAAATTTAATCCTCTAAATATTCTCAAAATATATATATATTTTTAGGATTCTGCAGCCTTTTACTTTTTTTCTGACTGGAAAGTCTAATAGTTTGTCAATAGGTGGCAGTAAATTACAGAAAATGCAGTGGTCACGGTTATAGAAAATTGCCCCCTTCTCCAAAAAATAGATAAATATATCCAGCTTCACTGCAACCCTGAATGATTTATCTACAAAATCCACACAGTCATCCGGTTGATTCTGAGATGCTAATTCCTAATCAGTGCACATTTTACAGAAAAAAGCTACCTTTTATTATCTGTTTTAACTGCATTAACTCCATGTGTTGTACCGTAACTATTTTTTTTTTTCAACTAAGACAGACACAATATATAAACACTTGGTGGAAACACTACATCACTCCTGTTTTTATCCTGACGTTCTAATGGATGGGTATTGAAGCTTTCATTTAATACAAGGCTCATTTACGATTGTGCAAATACTATCGACCTCCAACAACGTCAGACACTGAGAACTCTTTAACACAGCAGGAAAACAAGCTCTGCACAACCAATCCATAATAACACCACTTATCCCTGTAGCTGTTTTTTTTTTTTTTTTTTTTTACCTCTTCCTCTTGTCAGCACTTAAGTGGAAGCTGTGTCTAGTACTTTCAGATTATGCAAATGCTTTCTAGGTTTGTGCTATAATTTTTTTTGTGACCAATGACTATATAATACTGTCACTGTATTGTATGTTTGCCTGTTCTAAGTAATATGCAATCATGCATATAATTAATCGGGCTTAGACTTAGGTTTAGACTTTCAGTGTCCATTACTGAGATTCTGAATTAAAACACACCATCCAGTGTTTAAATATGACATCAATAATACAGTACATTTACAGTTTTTCCCTGCTGAAGATACTTTAACTAGGTTAGCCGAACTGGGGCTTATTTATTTTATTCACACGCAGACACGCTTTAATATGGAGTTTGTCAACTTGTCCCTCATTCCCTTTCAATTTATATGCAATGCATATACGACCAGCCGGTGGGAAACACAAGAACAGTGGTGTTTAATGTAGTTCCAGCAAAGTCCCTAGTTGCTCATAAAGAATGAATGTGCTGAGGCTGTCTCTGAAACTCTGCATGCATTCTCTGTCAACTCGCTTTGACATTAACACCCAGATCTTGTACTATAAGATCAGCTCACATGCACCCTAATATGTAGGGTCTATTTTATGATATTGTATTACATCCCTTATCTGTTACTATTACTGATTCGGTATATAGAGTAAAACAAGCATATTAAATGTTGTTTAAAATTTGCATATTTCAGCCACTTTATTAGGTCATGCAGTTATTTAATATGCCTAATTATTTGGCAGCCTCACAAAGCATAAAATATGTGGCTGCAGATACAGATGCTTATTTTACTAGACTATACGTTCATGGATCATTTGTGTAGTGTCTAACTAGAAAATGTGATATGAAAGTGTTACGTCTTCCTAATCACGATGATGATGATCCATGATTCTTACTTACTTGCTTCGAGCATGAGCTGTAAGCATTGATGAATGTTCTCTGTTTCTTGTGAAGCATGAGAAGAAGAGTACATGATCACAGTAATTATGGTTGGGCAGTGGTACAGTAGCTCAGTGGAATAAGGCTCTGGGTTACTGATGAGAAGGTTGGCAGTTCAAGCAAAGTTTCTCCAAGATGCCACTGTTGGGTCTTTTGAGGAAGACCCTTAACCCTGTCCGCTCCAGGGGTGCTGTATCAGTGCTGACCCTGCTCTCTGAACACTGACTTCCTAAGATGGGATAATTGAAGAAAAAATTTTACTGTGCTGTAATGTATGTGTGACACATAAGGGCTTCAAAACATCAAGAACTTTAGCCAAGGATCACCCCAGACAGGGCTTTGTAAATGTTTCAGATCTTTGTGTGAGCCTGTGTACATTTTAGTCTCATTCTTTGCAGTAGTACACTGTAGAGTCCTGTTCTTTGTCAGACAAGAGTGATGTGGTTTTCTGATGATGTAGCCCATCCACCTCAAGGTTTTACAGTACGTGGTGTGCTTACTGAGATGTTTTTTTTTGCCCTCCATGCTTATACATGAGCTTTGCACCATTTCCTGTAAACTCTACAGACTGCTGTGTGTAAAAATCCTTGAAGAGCAAGAGTTTCTAAAAGAAAATACTCAAACCACCCTGACACCAACAGCCATGTCACATTCAGAGTCAGTCAGTGAAATCATGACAACCCACTTCCTCCCTTCTCCATGCTTGTTGAAGATTTTGACCTGAACTGTATTTGCTTGTCATTATTGTCAACAATGACAATGATGGTAAGCATTTAACCAGTGATTGATGATATGAATGCATGCAAACTTTAGGTAGTTCTGGACAATTGTACTTCTTTTGGGAGTTTCTTTACAAAACCAGGAAAATCTAGTATTTGCTCCTTATTATGCTCTCAGTATCTTGGACCACCCCATATACTCCCCCATTAACATATTCTCTCCAGGAGTTCCCGTCACTTGATTTTTGGTGCTGCATCAGGTTTAAATCATAGATGCTTGCATACAAAGCCAAAATCAAATCAACCCCCACCTATATAGTAGTACCTGGACCAGGTTACTCTCCAGCCTATAGGACCCCTCAACTCGCCCCACCATTCCTGACGGTACGAAGAAGACTGTCTTCAAACAAGGACTTATGACATACCTATTCCCTATTCAAAAAGTGTAACTTATTTGACAGCTAATTACAAGAAATCCTGGCTCATCTTGTCTCTTCTCTATATAAGGGTTTTAGATTAGATCCAGATCTACTGTATTTGTAGAGTAGTAGGATATGCTATTGATGGGTACTAATCAAAAAGTAGTCCTAAAATAGGAAAGGAAACTCTGATGGAAAAAAAGTACAGTATGCCTTAAATTAGGGTGAATATGAGTTTGGTCTTTGCCAGTTACGTGATTAATCTTCTGTGACTCAGGCTTGGAAAAGGAACACTGAACTGCAAGGAATTTATTGTAAAGTTATAACAGTTTTTGGCTGCTTTCATTAAATAACGTGTTTCCTTTTCAATTCTATGTACAGTATGCACTGGATACTGCAATCCATAGATAATTTAAAGATAATGGTATGAGAAAAAAATATTTCTAATGCATAAACTGTGATACTGTTGCTATTTATTATATATTATTTTCTGAAACAAGTAAATGACATTTTTATTACAGGGTGTTTGAAAAGCCTTAACATTCAACCAGGAACCACTATAAATTTGTGATCGTTTATGAAGGTTTATTTATTTATTTATTTATTTATTTATTTCCCCATCAGGTAATAGATGTACTGCATTCTTTGGAGGCCAAGAGCTGTGCTTTCACCCATTGTATAACTCACTTTCACAGTGATTACCTTCTACACAGAGCTAGGCGTTTTAAAGGTGTATTGGAGAACTGGAAGATAAATGAAAGCAAACTGCAAATATGGCTTTTATCCGCAGGAGGCCAGCAGGGTGAAATCTAATGGCTTTGTTTCGAAACCATTTTACTACCCCTTGGTTTCAGCGGCTTAGGACCCAGCAGTATGAGTGCCTCCATGCCACAGGCCGGCATGTGCCAGGGGAGAAACCCTTGTTGAATTTCAACCAGGAAAAATCTGGTATTTGATGGATACGCTGCACATATGCTGCATTCAAATGCTGGCTCCTGCTCCTCTAACAAAATTTTCATCCAACTTGTATATATATTTCACACTACGGAGTCACACATACTATAGGGAGTTTGAAAATGGCAGTTACTGTAGCTTACTCTGCATGGCTTTGTACTGTGGGAGGAAACCCACAATGAGTACCCGAAGGAACCTCAGTAAGTACAGGGAGAACACGCATATATCTATGTGTCAATCACTCACTCACTCACTATCGTCTATACCATTTTATCCTGTATACAGGGTCAATGGGGGCCTGGAGTGAGGGTACACCCTGGACGAGGTGCCCCTGGAGGTACACACTGGACGGGGGTGCCAATTTATCGCAGGGCACTCACACATATACGCACATGCTCATTCACTCACTATGACCAATTTAGGAATGCCAATTAGCTCAATCTGCATGTGAACTGTGGAAAGAAATCCAAAGCACACAGACCTGCGGTGGGAATCAGATTCAGACCCTGTAGGTGCAAGGTGACCGTTCTAAACACTACCCCGCTTGATTCTGATGCAGCGGAAACGTAACAGCATCCAAAGGTTTTTTCTTCCTGTCAGAACCTCTACCCATGTGTAAGGTTGAAAAGTTTACATTACATACAGTACATGGAACATGAATGCTACTGACACTGCACTGAGAGTCTCTATCTGTACGGGGACCTCCCTCTGCTCTCTAATCAGAAAATATTTTCAAGTGTCAGAAAAACACATCAACCATGCATCATCTCCCACCCTCCTACTCCTCTCTGCTTTGACACGGCACAGCGGCACCATTATCACAACCAGAGGTGTGCAACTCAAGCTCTTCTGAAAATAGGACATTTGTCAAACCTAAATTTCAAATAGCAGTTGGGAGAGTGTTCACTGGCAAATCGATGAAGCACAGAGCATTGTCTTACTTCTCTGCAAAGCTTGAAGGTGTATACCAAGGGGTTCTGCATAGAATAAATTAGGCCATAGTACATAATGAGCAAAGGTGCAAAGAAGGAAAGAGAGAGAGATGTGAGAAAATCAAAGGTGGTACCTAACATTTCTCATTATCTAGGACATTACTGTAAGTCTGTACATTCTTTCTAACAATGTAGAAATGTGTGTATCTGTGAAAGTTACTGTATTTAACCATTTAAAATTTGAATCCACTATATTGTAGTTAAATATAATTTCAAATTTCTTAAGAAGTACAATCGTGGCCAAAAGTTTTGAGAATGACACAAATATTACTTTTCACAAAGTTTGCTGCTAAACTGCTTTTAGATCTTTGTTTCAGTTGTTTCTGTGATGTACTGAAATATAATTACAAGCACTTCATACGTTTCAAAGGCTTTTATCGACAATTACATGACATTTACAGTATGCATTCAGTATTTGCAGTGTTGGCCCTTCTTTTTCAGGACCTCTGCAATTCGACTGGGCTGCTCTCAATCAACTTCTGGGCCAAATCCTGACTGATAGCCACCCATTCTTTCATAATCACTTCTTGGAGTTTGTCAGAATTAGTGGGTTTTTGTTTGTCCACCCGCCTCTTGAGGATTGACCACAAGTTCTCAATGGGATTAAGATCCGGGGATTTTCCAGGCCATGGACCCCAAATTTCAACGTTTTGGTCCCCGAGCCACTTAGTTATCACTTTTGCCTTATGACACGGTGCTCCATCGTGCTGGAAAATGCATTGTTCTTCACCAAACTGTTGTTGGATTGTTGGAAGAAGATGCTGTTGGAGGGTGTTTTGGTACCATTCTTTATTCATGGGTGTGTTTTTGGGCAAAATTGTGAGTGAGCCCACTCCCTTGGATGAGAAGCAACCCCACACATGAATGGTCTCAGGATGCTTTACTGTTGGCATGACACAGGACTGATGGTAGCGCTGACCTTTTCTTCTCCGGACAAGCCTTTTTCCAGATGCCCCAAACAATCGGAAAGAGGCTTCTTCTGAGAATATGACTTTGCTCCAGTCCTCAGCAGTCCATTCGCCATACTTTTTGCAGAAGATCAATCTGTCCCTGATGTTTTTTTTGGAGAGAAGTGGCTTCTTTGCTGCCCTTCTTGACACCAGGCCATCTTCCAAAAGTCTTCGCCTCACTGTTTGTGCAGATGCGCTCACACCTGCCTGCTGCCATTCCTGAGCAAGCTCTGCACTGGTAGCACTTTGATCCCGCAGCTGATTCCTCTTTAGGAGACGATCCTGGCGCTTGCTGGACTTTCTTGGACGCCCTGAAGCCTTCTTAACAAGAATTGAACCTCTTTCCTTCAAGTTCTTGATGATCCTATAAATTGTTGATTTAGGTGCAATCTTAGTAGCCACAATATCCTTGCCTGTGAAGCCATTTTTATGCAACGCAGTGATGGATGCACGCGTTTCTTTGCAGGTCACCATGGTTAACAATGAAAGAACAATGATTTCAAACATCACCCTCCTTTTACACACGTGTACAAAATTGTTGGTACCCTTCGGTCAATGAAATAAAAACTCACAATGGTCACAGAAATAATTTTAATCTGACAAAAGTAATAATTAAAAGAAATTCTATGAATGTTAACCAATGAAAGTCAGACATTGCTTTTCAACCATGCTTCAACAGAACTATTTAAAAAAATTAACTCATTGAACAGGCCTGGACAAAAATGATGGTACCCCTAGAAAATACTGAAAAAAATGTGACCAAAGGGACATGTTAATTCAAGGTGTGTCCACTAATTAGCATCACAGGTGTCTACAATCTTGTGATCAGTCAGTGGGCCTATATATATAGGGCTCCAGGTAGTCACTGTGTTGTTTGGTGACATGGTATGTACCACACTCAACATGGACCAGAGGAAGCAAAGGAAAGAGTTGTCTCAGGAGATTCGAAAGAAAATTATAGACAAGCATGTTAAAGGTAAAGGCTATAAGACCATTTCCAAGCAGCTAGATGTTCCTGTGACTACGGTTGCACATATTATTCAGAAATTTAAGACCCATGGGACTGTAGCCAACCTCCCTGGACGTGGCCGCAGGAGGAAAATTGATGACAAATCAAAGAGACGGATAATCTGAATGGTAACAAAATAGCCCAGAAAGACTTCTAAAGAGATCCAAGGTGAATTTCATGCTCAAGGAACATCAGTGTCAGATCGCACCATCCGTCGTTGTTTGAGCCAAAGTGGACTACATGGGAGACGACCAAGGAGGACACCATTGTTGAAAACAAATCATAAAAAAGCCAGACTGGAATATGCCAAACTACATGTTGACAAGCCACAAAGCTTCTGGGAGAATGTCCTATGGACAGATGAGACAAAAATGGAACTTTTTGCCAAGGCACATCAGCTCTATGTTCACAGACGGAAAAATGAAGCATATCAAGAAAAGAACACTGTCCCTACTGTGAAACATGGAGGAGGCTCTATTATGTTCTGGGGCTGCTTTGCTGCATCTGGCACAGGGTGTCTTGAATCTGTGCAGGGTACAATGAAATCTCAAGACTATCAAGGGATTCTAGAGAGAAATGTGCTGGCCAGTGTCAGAAAGCTGGGTCTCAGTCGCAGGTCATGGGTCTTGCAACAAGACAATGACCCAAAACACAGCTAAAAACACCCAAGAATGGCTAAGAGGAAAACATTGGACTATTCTAAAGTGGCCTTCTATGAGCCCTGACCTCAATCCTATTGAGCATCTTTGGAAGGAGCTGAAACATGCTGTCTGGAAAAAGCACCCTTCAAACCGGAAACAACTGGAGCAGCTTGCTCATGAGGAGTGGGCCAAAATACCTGCAGAGAGGTGCAGAAGTCTCATTGACAGTTACAGGAATCGTTTGATTGCAGTGATTGCCTCAAACGGTTATGCAACAAACTATTAAGTTAGGGGTACCATCATTTTTGTCCAGGCCTGTTCCATGAGTTCATTTTTTTTTATAATTCCGTTGAAGCATGGTTGAAAATCAATGTCTGACTTTCATTGGTTAACATTCATAGAATTCTTATTTATTATTACGTTTGTCAGATTAAAGTTATTTCTGTAACCATTGTGAGTTTTTCTTTCATTGACCGAAGGGTACCAACAATTTTGTCCACGCAAGTCTGCCATTCTAACCCAATCAGCCTGACATAATGATCTCCAGCCTTGTGTTCAACATTCTCACCTGAGTTAACAAGGCGATTACTGAAATGATCTCAGCAGGTCCTTTAATGACAGCAATGAAATGCAGTGGAAAGTTTTTTTTTTTCGGGATTAAGTTAATTTTCCTGGCAAAGAAGGACTATGCAATTCATCTGATCACTCTTCATAACATTCTGGAGTATATGCAAATTGCTGTTATAAAAACTTAAACAGCAACTTTTCCAATTTCCAATATTTATGTAATTCTCAAAACTTTTGGCCACGACTGAATATATTTACATTACTTTATCCTAACCCAATCTGGCTAGACACAAAATGTTAAAGATTTAGGTACCGTATCTTAAACAGGTGAATGGTTAAAATACAACGCACCTGTAGATGCATTATACATTATCTAAATTTACATCTAAATTGGTGCTACCTCCAGGATTTGTATTAGCAACCCAGCAGATTCCAATATCTACATCAGCAGCACGCCACAGTAAAGATTTGATGTAATCTCCTCCAAGCTCAGCGAGTTTTATTCTCCAGACACACTGCAATACCGTAACATACACCTGCTGTCCAAAGCTATTTGTCTGAGACGCATTGAACACCCTTATTGTCTGGGAAAATGGCTGGTATTACTTTTTCGGGAATTTCTGTGGTAAAAATTATTGAAACATGTTTTTTTCAGCTGTGCATCTTCTAAACAAACACTGATCACAATGATCATAGTTTCAATAACTTCAGCTGACTTGAATGGACTCTTTCAGTGTGTGGCATACAGTATATCCATTCAGTTTATTTTTTACTATGCAATCAGCACCGTCAGCTGGTTTGTCCACATCCATCATCAAGTTTATCATTATTCATACAATGGCAATGGCACTGCCGCAACAAAATGTATTTGTCTCTAGGCAACTCTATTTATTATTTAGATGATTTCTTCTCTTTCTTTTTTTTCATTCACACAAAATGGAATTTAGCACCTAGTATATATATTTTGAACTATTTGAAGGTAAACTGGTGTTTGAGTGTTTGATTTCATGTAATGTATAGAGAATATATACACACACACACACACACACACACACACTATATATACACTATATATATATATACACATACATATTATGGCATGCCGTTTAGGAAAATATTCATGAGAGAACTTAATGAAAACTCTGAATATATTGAATGAACTGTGAGAATATTGAATGGATTTCGAATATATTGATTGAAAATATATATATATTGAATGAATTCTGAATATATGGATTATATAACTATAATAGTTATGATATAACTATTATAATTAACCCTAGGCACATGACAGTTGTCGAGACCATAATTCCCATATAATGTTTATTTTGTGGCACATTTATTTTACAGGGATTTGTCATGTAATACAAAAATGCTTGCACTAAATAAATATTTATGATGAAAAATTTAACGAAATGATTTTTATTATTAAATAAGCAATATCAAAAATACATCTTGTATATTAAAAAAATTATAATTTATATTTTTTTCCCTATACAACATGTAATTTTTTATAATGCTTATTTTATAATCGAATCCATTTGGTCTAATTTGTAATTTCTAAATCATAAACCTATACATTTCTGTTGTTTGCTGCATTTCTCAGAATTGCAGCAACCAAGTTTCTCGCTGACTCACTCATCCTTTCTATAGATGGCGCTGTGTTTCGATGACGTCATGTTTCATTCAATATATACTTAGTTTTCATTTAATATATTCAGACTTTTTATTCAATATATCAGTTTTCAATCCATATATTCAGATTTCATTCAATATATATATTTTCAATCAACATATTCGGAATCCATTCAATATTCTCACAGTTCATTCAATATATTCAGAGTTTTCATTAAGTTCTCTCATGAATATTTTCCTAAACGGCATCCCATAGAATATATATATATATATATATATATATATATATATATATATATATATATATATATATATATATATATATCACTATATCAGTTATTTAAACATTATTGTCATTCATTTAATTTCTTCTCATTTTATACACTATTACACAATGAGATTAATATCTGACTATGAGTAATTTCTTTTGTGGGGTGCTGAAAAATGAGTGCACTGCTGGGCCTCATACAAATGTAGTGCATATCCAAACCCTTCACGATAGACAGCACCCAAAAAAAAGGTTCATGTGTGAAAGATGTCACTCAATGTCCAATAGTGTGAGGCTGATTATCAACTCAAATCCACTCTACTAGCAGCAAAAAAAAAAAAGGATACAGTGCCCAATGGATGGAAAGAAAGATTCAACACACGTTCTCCAGTTCATTTAAATCACACATTAACTTTCTCTTTTTACAGTACAATGGTGTGAAACAATCTTCCTGGGCATCATTGTCTCACGTTCTTGCTGCCAGGTTTTCACTTTCATCAACCAGCACCACCCAGAAATAGTCTCTCTCTCTCTCTCTCTCTCTCTCTCTCTCCCCAAACACCCACACACATACACCATTGCCTGGGTGTCTGTGTTAACACTGTGCACAAGATGCATAGGGTTAACACATCAGGCAAATCTTCACACTTTTTAGAATTATACCATGAGACATTTAAATCATAAGGTATCGTTTGATTAGTGTTATTAAATGTTTTATAGCAAAACATTATTATGCTTGAGCATAATAAATATGATGTATGGACTTAATAGGTTTATTAAGAGTGAAAAACTAAATTGCTTAGTATGTTAAAATCACAGACATCTTAGATATGGCCTTATAGAACTTAAATGTTTTGAGTTTACTCATGCGAAACAAATGAAGGGTCAGCAAAGTCCCCACAGTTCATTTTGAAATGGTTTCAACATTCTTCACTATTTCTGGCGACAGAAATTTAAAACTGAGAGATATTTATGAATACAGGAATGAGGTTTGACAACATGTATTATGGAGAGTTTATCACATATTATTACTGTTTATTTTTAGAATTAGTTTGCCCTAGATCCCAGTTTACAATGGCCTGTTTCTTCTCTACTCTATCTGTGAGTGCTTTTCTTCATTGTGCTTTAAAAGCATTAGTGGCTCATGGCCATGTTGATAAGGACCATTAGGGTTTTACCAAGTAGATTGTTTGAAATTCTCCCCTTTAGCAAAATATCTAACTGGGGCATGACACTATAGATATTACATACTTACAGTATCTAAATGTCAATACTTCATATTTGCAAATATTCATGTGATATTCCAGCCAGGATCATATAGGCCACAAATTGATGGCCATGAGAACAGCTTACAATGTACTGTAGCCTCTTTGCTGTTGACTGTAGAAGAGGGTCAAGCATGTGTTTTTGAAAACACGTAACTCACCATGTGACTGAAAGGTGTACTGCAGACATCAATCACAACAACTGCCACTCAAATAAAATCTCCTTTTACCCACCTGTGGGTTGCAACCCAGTGTTTGGGCATCAGTGATCTATACCACTTATCCTGTGTAGGGTTGCAGGGAGCCTGAAGCCTTTTCCAGCAAACTTGGACAAGGCAGACACTGGATGGGGTGCCAACCCATTGCAGGGCACACGCACAAATGCTCACACTTCCAACCATACACTACAGGCAAGTAAATGAAAATGTCAATCAACCTACTGTGCATGTCTTTAGACTGTGGGAGGAAAACAGAGTACGCAGAGCAAACTCGGGTCTGGAGGCTTATTCCTTCTAAATTTCTAAAGATATTCTTTAAATTGGTTGTGGAGAGAACTCCCACTACATTGGTGTTTAATTGAATTGAGATCTAGTGATTATGAATGTTATGGCATATGATTTACACTGCCACTATAATTTCAGAAAGGTTAAATTATTGGGCTGCATCAAGCAATGAAAACAACTAAGGAGATTTTTTAAGTACTGGAACTCGGTTAAGATCCCTTCAACACATTATCAATACCTGGAAGGATAGCGCTGAACCATCAATCAACTTTATGGAGGGAAAAAAAGCTACTGTATGTTTAATAGCTGAAAGTATGTGCATTTCCATATACAGTACACGCAATGTGATGAGAACTCACAGGATAGAGAATAAGCAGCTGTGTGGCAAAACCACTTGTTAGTGAGACTAATCAGAAAAAAATATCCTTCAATTTGCTAGGGAGCATGACGATTGGACTTTGGAGCTGTGGAAAAACATAATTTAGTCTGATGAATCCAGATCGACTCTTTCCCAGAATAATGGGAAACTTGTCAGAGTAAGAAGGGAAGCACATGCACCCATCACATACAAGCCTCTGGAAGCAGTGTTATGATCTATATAATATGGCAATAAAATTTTGTCAGCTGAATGGCCAGGTTATAATATCAGTGAAGTTTTTCTTCCTTGATGGCACATTCAGAGATATTCCAGGACTCAAATTCTGAATGGGTACAGTAGTTCTGAGAGCATGCAAAATCATTTTTAGACATGAACTGGCCACCACATTGTGTGCTATAATCAAAGCTAAATGTAACTGAATTTTTTTTTTTTTTTTTTTTTTGTCAGGCAGTGTTTAGCAAACCATTCAATAAGCCATCACTTCCTGCAGAAGAGTAAGTGGTTATCCTAGAAGAGGACCCCTCCCATAAGGATAGACATGTTTCACCATAGAATAAAGATGAACATTCTGAATAATTTCGGATTCACTTACACTCACTCTTGCCTCTTATCTCTTGTTTTCGAAATAACTGCCACCTACAGCATAGTACAACAATCAGGTTTTATCTTCTCACTCTTGTATGGGAACTGACTTGTTTCGTACTTGCAGAATTGCAAATTTAATGCCCAATGATTTATGATCTTATCATAGCCTGTGCAATGTGGTTGTCATATAACTTCCTTCATTCTCTCTTACGAGTTTGCTCAACATTTTCCAGATGGACAAATCCTCTTGGCAGCGATTTTGCTTTTTCTTCAGGCCAAAGCATCATGAAATTGTGATGGTGTTGTTGAAAAGGCATGGGGTTTTTTTTTCTCATTTTTTTCCCCTCAGATAAACAGTGGAAGTAATTATGCATGAATACCTGAAACTGCTTGGCTTTGACCTTTACATGCTGCTAATCAAAAATCTTTGCCATACACAGTGTATCAGCTGCATCATGAACAATAAAGGATGATTTGAATGAGCTTCTCAATACAGACCATCTGCAGATAGACTCTGGACAGTGCACGCAGCTCATCATTCACTCAGACCTGGCTCTATTCAGAATAGTGTGACATCAGAAAATGTGGCAATCACATTTTTTCATCAGTTGTATTTGGTGCAGCTGTGTTTTTTTTTTTCTCTTCTTTTACTTCTTCAGGTAAACAGGCTGATGTGTCAGAACTGAACTTTATTACAACCTGGAAGACAAGGAGATGATGTTGAGGAGGGGGGATGCACAGCCCGAACAGGAAGTTCCCATAATAATAATAGTAGTAATAGTAATAATAACGCATTATTATTTTGAATATGCAAACTTGTTATTTTTGGACACTTCATAACATTACGAAAATACACACCTGCCCTCAACATACTGTATGTACTTCCTGAACACTTTACATTTAGTGTTTATTTTTGCTGCCGTATTCATACCCTTCTGTCATTGCCAAAGCTGTCATTGTTTTTTTATTATTATTATTATTTCCTTTTAAGGTAACCCATTACAAATTTCACAAAATCCATGGAAATGAAAACTGCTTTACATTCGGTTTGGAAAACCATTCATCATGCATATTCACAGAGACTCAGAGAGGTATAAAAAGAGGGGGGGGGGGGGGGAGCACAGAAAAGAAAAAGTAAGCCAAAACAATAAGTCAGGTCATGCTGAACAGCTGCACTGGATGACCTCTCATCCAGTGTAGTGCTGCACTTGAGGAGGAGGAAGCAGGTTTCACAAAAGCCTTCAGATTGTTTTTTTTTTTTGTGTGTGTGTGTGTTTTTTTTGTCCCAGCATGCACATCTCATAGAGCAAGCACTGGCACTTAATGGGGTGACACCTTGTCAGAGAAAAAAGTCTGGTACTAATTTGTCTCTACATGTCTTACGTAAATTTTTCAGTTCTCCTTATCTTCTCAAGCAGATGTTCTTTGTTTGAAAAGTTTGCTCTTTTTCTTTATGAAGTGAATCCAGTAATATTCAGCAAGTGAAGTTATTCAGCAGAAATGTATACAAATTAAGAACTCTTTACAAATCTAATTAAAATACAATTCATTGGACCAACAAAAAAGATAACAGAATTAAATTTGAAACAAGCTAAACTGAGTCCAGCGAGGAGAAAGAGGGAAAAAAAAACACTGAAATGACTAACGATTCATTCACACATTTCCTTGGTAAAGGCTTACCAAACTAATGTAACTAACTGATTAGTATCAGTTGGCCAGGTAAGTAAAAATGCTATACATGCTCATTGTGACTGAACTGATACAGTACAAAGCTGGTTGTTTCTACAGAAAACCTACCACTGTGATCAGACATACTTTCTTAGGTTTACCAAATCAATTTCAGGGCTAGGCTAATTGCAAATAGTACAAACATAAGGCTATTTACCATGCATATCCGTAGTAAACATTAATGAGACATTGATTATTGCACCCAATTTATATCAAAACATCAATCATCAAAAGATCATCACATTAGGAGGTTGGGATCAGCTATGGTGAATGCACAGGTTACTTTGTCAAGCAGACCTTTTATTTAATGGACTACTTACATTAAATAAAATCAAAAGTCACACTAACCCTTGTGAAGAAAGGGTTGAATGGAATTGGAAAATGCAACTAATTAAATTATTATAATTTATGTTCCATAATAGCTTGGATCTTGCGTTCCATAATTTAAGAAAAGCAGCCTCTAACCATACTCATGTGCTATCTCATATTTATCACTGAGAAGTTTAAAATGCATAAAAATTGGGCCAAAACTCCAGCATTTTGGGGCATGCACATCAGAATATGGCAGTGAAAGCAATTAAGCCCTGCTGATCATAAAGAGTGTTGATGCACTGTAAGTCTCGCAGTAAGCACCTATTCTAACTCATATATATTGTATATAGTTAACTGTCAAAAACTGAAATGAGTATTACCAAATTAATATATTTTTTACTTGTGATTTCAACGCAGTCTTTTGTTGTGAAAAACAAAAAGTGCAGATGTGTAGTACATCACCAAAGAATTTGCATGATTTTAGTTAGTCATAACTACAGTTGTGCCTCTTGAAATTACTGTGTATTAGACAAACAAGTCACATCAAATCAGGTATTAAGTCACATTTCTGGTGATGTGAGTTATGCATATTTCAGATTCCTGGTATAATAAGCACACGGGAGTGGTGGTTCAGGTGGCTAAGGCTCTAGGTTGATGGTTCGGGGATCTGAGGATCTGTGTTTGTTGCCACACCCCATAATACCCAGCAACTGCACGCAATGCCGGTCCCAACCCCGGACAAAATAGTAGGGTTGCGTCAGGAGGGTTATCTACCGCAAAACCTGTGCCGAAGTTGTGTGCGGATCATATGGTCCACGATGATGACCCCTTGACGGAGCAGCCGAAAGAAAGTTTTTATTACCATATCATGTCTGGTTGCTGAGATAAGGGCAGTGTGAATTTGCTTACAAGTGGCATCTTAGGGAAAAAACCCCATCAAAATCCTATTTTTAGAATATTAAAATAACGTTTCTGTGGCATAACAAGGAAGAAGGAACCATTAGCCTCATTTCCACACAAGGAATTCCCTGTTACACTTAATATATAAATATCTTTGCCAGAAGTGTAGATTTATAGCGAAAAAATAAAATGCATGTTTTTCTTTCGCTACTGTAGTAACCAGCTTGGATAATGTTTATTAAAGTGATTTAAAACCATTTTTAGGATTAAAACCTACTGAATTCTGTGGAAGGATTAAAAAGATAAAGTAGTGATCAACCGATTTTTGATGAAAATGAAAATTTCACCCACTGCACTCTATTGGCTATAGTACAGAACTAACCTGTGCAACGTAATACCTGATGTGATACGATGGGAATTTTCGATCATTAAAAAAAAATGACACTTGTGCTTTTCGTGCGCTTGGGTGTATGTGTTTCGTTAAATGATCTTTTGTTACCTGAATACAATTCTATTTTTCTCAAAATTGTAACCTAAGTTTACACAGATGCCACCATGAAAATTATACTCATAATAACCAAATTTCCAAATGAACATGAACATTCTGCTATATTGAACGCCTATCTAAAGCATTGCACAATTAAAATCATTTGATATCTTACATCAACCACAAGTAATTATTTAAATTATTCTCTCCTTGGCAAATATTTACAAATCTTATAGTTCGCTCACATACTGGAAAAAAATTTATATTATAAACCTAGCAAGATGCTGCTATGATGTGTAAGCCAAGAAAAAAAACAAGGCAATTGTCTCTAGGGAGCATCTCTCATTTAGGCTTTAGAGACTCTTAAAAAAATGGGGTAGAACACTTACTGAACAAGCTCCAAAATAAGAAAGCGAACTACAGTATGGTCAAAATAATATCCAGGTCTTGTTCAAGTATTGACATGTTTTTCATACTGAACAGTTTCAAAACTCAGAAGTGTTCTTCCCACTGAAACAAATTAGATAAACTCAAATAGAGTATCACTGGTTGTTGTTCAGACTCTGAGGAGAGTGTGAGTCATACCCTGTGGCCATTGCTTGTTTATTTGTGCCGTATAGCATGTCCACCTGTCGAAAGATTGATTGTGAAAAGATCCAGATGTGAAGAGGGAAGCCTGTGGCCATGGCATGTTTTCTCTGGTCTGAACTGGGCCTGTGTAAACTCAGATAGTGGAGGTTGGACTAAGCATAGCAGGGCTAGATTCAGGTGGAGTCTGGTTGGGTTTGATGCCTCTCGATTTCATGTGAGAGATTAACTGGTCAGGGATCTCCGCCAGGACATCTTTGGCTAGCCGTGCCATGCTGAGGACATGGTTTCCTGTCCGGTCCATGTAGTCCCGGAATGGCACAAACTGTTGTAACATAATGAACAATTAAACACAGCGTGTCCCTGCATTCCTGAATTCAAATGAGCAAGCACAGTGTGGTTGCATTTTCATGCTTAGAAATTCAATCTTAAGTAAATGATAGAACTGAGAAATCTACCCCTAAATCTAACCATATTCAAACAAACTCGAGCATCGTGAACCAAAAACATTTAGTTAGTAACGACTTCATTTGATTTTCTTATGTTTTATACAAGAGACCACATTTCTACATCACATTATATACATAAAAATTATATATCATTTGTAGCAGATTGTAACCATGCAGATTTACATATAGTCAACACATCTCTGGTCAGCTATAATTATAGCTGTAATTTAGCATTGACATGCAAGTAATCTCTTTATAATCAAACATGTGGCATAACCTACGGCGAGGAGCGAAATCTGCCTTGGAGAGACAGATGCATTTACAGTTGTATAACATGTAAATAAAATGCATCTCAGACCTCCTGAAGTGGTTTTGTGTAAACAGTCTTAAGTTTCCAAACAACTCAGTTTGTACCACTTTCATAATGGTATCATGGTCATGATCATCTCACATTAAAGGAGTAAGAGTAATGTGAATGAGTTAAATATGCAAATCTTAAAAATAAAAATAAAAACTTATAATAATAAAATAAAAAGTTATAATAAAATAAAAGCTTTATGTATTTAAAATATATGAGAAATACAGTACCTATATTTATACCTATAAATATACTACCTGAACAATGTCTCTTTCTGCCAGCTTCCCTCTTGAAGATATTCTGATGTCATCACCATCCAGCTCAACCATGGCTGGAAAGATACGTTCATGTGTCATCATATTGTAATAAAATGGCAACCTTCTCAAGACGATTTTTCCCCCTGAATGTATTAAAAAATGAGCACTGAAGGCAGATGGTGCTCCATGCTCATTACATTCAACAGCTGTGTAAATCCAGCAGGATGACATCTGCTTATTAGCCAAAACCCCCAAACCTCCACAATTAGTAGAAGTCTAACCCCAAATATCCCCCTTTATTTGTCTCCAGTTGTGAGAGCATGGCTGCAAAATTACATTTTAGTATAACGTACTAAACTTTTATGAAGACCGATGTTTGACGTGAACATTCTTACCATCAAACTCAGCCTGGCCGACTCCAACAATTATTATGGACATTGGGAGTTTAGCAGCCTGTAAGGGGAAAGAAATTAAGTGTTACAGAAACTACAGTAAATAAACAGGGCAACAATTACATAAATTGTAATAATTCAAAGAAATATTAATCATCCAATTAAATTCTAATATAAGAACACACAACATATTTTAATAGCATCTAGACCACTGCCTATGAACTATTTCTAACCTTTAAGCCCATAAACAAACAAGATATCTCAGAAATAGCGTTTTTCCTGTCCTGTTAAATGTAATATTAACAATATAAATAAATAAATATAAATAAAAGATAGGTTTTGTCTGGTCTGGTTTTGTTTTTTGTTGATTAGAACGTGTGCCTTCAGTGATATATTTCACATTTTGGAGAACCCGAAAGCAGTCTCAGAAAAATGTCTGACTATATGTCCGTATGTCTGTATGTCCGTCCAGCCAGATTTTGTCACAGCATCACGCAAAACTGCCCGGACAGAATTTAATGGAACCAGTTCTTCAGTATTTGCCTGAAGTTAAATCTGCACCATAAATTAAATCTAAATTTTGAGTAGAAGGGAAGTTATGAGCAGTTTTATGCCAGATTATAAACAACAGGTTTTGACAGTGTACTGCGCATATGTCAAACTGTGAGCGCATCTTAAATCAACCGCTGGACAGAATTTAATGAAACTTTTGCAGTAGTTACTGTAGATACCTGCCTGTGACCTGCTCCAAGTGAAAGCAAAATTTTGAGTAAAAGTGATGTTATGAAGTTATGTGGCATATTTAATAATCTAGTTTTAAATAAGCTACTAATAAGCTACAGTATTGCTCAATGTAAATAAACACCTGTACCAATGGATATTAATTTAAAAAGCTAAACTGAATATTTCTACTGGAACTACTAATAATATTTTCACAGAGCTGAAGTGGTGTCCTGAATTTTAATGCGCTAGTGTTGTTTTAAAAAAAAAAATTCATCTTTATCTGATCTAATCTTTTTCAATTTCTCATCTGTGATTCACTGATTATCAAACAGGGAGTGTTTTTGGCTGATGACGAAAGAAGTACAGGTACAACTTAGCGTAAACAAGGCGTAAGATACTTATCCATGTAAAATTTTATTTCATTGTTTTGTTTGACCAGGAAAGGGCTTTGGTTTTATCAAATTGCACATCGCATACACAATCTTTACATAACTCCCTGAAAACTAACTCAACTGTAAGCAATGTCCTAACAATACTATTTGTAAAAAATATATATAAACATATTAAACTATTTATAGTAAATGGCTTAGAAATGTATGTTATCTGCGAAATGTTGAAAAAAATTCCAAATATCAATTAACTATATGGATTCCATTAACAATTTCCACATTATTATCTAATGATCCTCTTGGTTAATGGAAACCATTAGGGTGAAAGCCATAAGGAGGTGTTTTTTTTTTTTTTTTTTTTCAGACAGAGTGTCATTACAGTAATGTGTTATTCTCGCTCAGGTGCTATATCTGCAGGAAATATGCTATTTAACTACCATGAGATAATGTCGATTATTATGGAGCGAAGCAAAAGTAATTAAAAAAAAGAACATGATACCTTTTCTGATATGGCTATCATAGAAAATGATTATGACTTTTTTCTTAATAAATAAATAAGAATAGAAAAGGTCTGTGAGATTTAGATGGAACTGCATAAGCATGCAATCAAAATTTATGGCAGTCACAACCCCATCTTCACACACACACACACACGCACGCACACATGCACACACGCACACAAAAGCCCTTTTTTCTGTCCTTCCAATCAGTAGGATGAGGCAGTCATTACCTCAGACAAAATCACAAGTCCATACACAAGTAGAGATATCTAGGGGAGTTAATCAACCACAATGAATTTAAACACTGATAGTGGCAATAACAAATCCATATTTAATAACCTTTAGCTTAACTGTGAAATTATGTGATTTGATTCACACAAATATACTTCTATACTGTACTTCTATACAAGACTTAGAGTATGTAACATTTTAGACGTTTAACATAACTATGAGAATAAAAATTTCAATTGATGATTTCAATTGATCATTACAACTAGAGGAATGGCAAAGAAAACAAAAACATAGGTCATATATTTCAACAATCCACAAAGTACATACAAGAATCATTCTGATCACTAGTAGCTTTTACATATTGATATTACTTTTATTTTATTACAATAAATAATTTCTGTAAATGTACTTTTTTTTATTTAACTTGCATATACCAATCAGCAAGAACATCAACAGCACTGACAGGTGAACTAAACAACATTGATCTCCTATAAACTCATTAAATCACCTATTGATTAACTATACACCAGCAAAGACAGGATCACAGACACCCAATGCTCATTTATGCCTGCGGAAACCAAAGGCCAGCCCATCTGGTCCAATCCCATGGAACAGCAGCAAGAAAAGAAAACTCTGGTTACGACAGAAATGCACCAGAACACCCAGGGCACCACAGCCCTTCACACATGAGGCCCCAGCAGGCAAAGAGCCCAAGGCCACCAACCATGCCTCCAAAATCCCCATCAAGGGAATCACAAGGGGAACCCAAATTCTAGGGGATTTTAACATTGATGTTTTTTAATGTTGTGTTTGGAAATTCTGGTTTCCCAGTGTACAGGTAAAGACACTATAATAAAAAAGATATTAGCTGTTTTCTGTTCTTCCCTGTTTTTATTCTGGTATATAGCAAAACTCACAATCAATACCAGAATAAAAACAGGGGAGAACAGAAAACAGCTATATCTATTTTATAGATCATTGTCTCTTTATCTGTACACTGGGAAAACATTGGAAATGTTTCACTGGACATGTCCTGTACTGTAGAGATATTTTTCAGATATTTTTGCGTTTTAGATTGCAAGAAAACTGCAAGCTACAGTACAAGAATTATAGATTGAACTACAGAAGAATTAAGTTCAGCACGCAGAATGATTTAAAGTGCAGATGATTTCTGATTTCCAAAGCATTTAATTTAAAATCATTATAAAAATGACTTCCTGGCAAATATGATTAAAAGCTTGCAATTACTTCTATAAATGATATAAATGATGGCCAATAAAGAGGAGTTTTGCAAAACAAGTATATTAGAGGTCATAAGAAAATTGAGATTTGGCTTGGAAGTTTTTTTCTTTTTACAGACAGAACACTTTTTGGCAAATGAAACAAGAAATTATGAGGGTGGAAGTAGGTCAGTATTCTTGGAAAAGCTTTCAGGGGCCAGAGCTCAACAAAAAGAGAAAATACCCACACACGCACACACACATGAGCGCACACGCACACAAATAAACTTTTACTGTCCCTACGGCAACGCCATAAGCTTTTCTCAATGCTCACAATCCTATTTGTTGGTATTGAAATGCTGAAGCTCAAATAGTGAACTTACACATAAACGTATCAAATCATTTACACAGGTAGGATAAAAATAGACTAATTTAAGTAAACAAACAAACAAACCATGATATTATAATGCATGTATTAATTCTTAACCCAGCCAGAACCTTAAAATACTACAATCCAAAATGCTGACATGTACAGTACAGTATATGAGATAAGCAAATCCTCTAATCTCCTTATTCATTATACAAACTTCCATGGTTTCTAGAACTGTTCCAAGCTCTCATCATTAAATGAAGATAAGGAACAGATGACAGCAAAGCATTCCTTAAATAGGTTGCAAAACAGCAACTTTTTAAAACATAGAAATATAAATGAGTCCTTGGAGGAGCTGTCTCTCTGACATGTGGTGCGGTGAGAAAAAGACAGAGAAAGAGATAGTAAGAGAGAGGGGGACAGGAGAGAGTGTTTCAGGATTCGGACTGGAACAAATGAATTAGGGTGCAGTCACTGATTCTGTCACCTTGGACTGTCAGGTTAGGAAATCCTTCTGCATAATTTAACCAACAGCTGTGAAGAAGAGAACAGCTTCACACTGCAAAGTGCCCAATTTAATTTACTCCACATAAGAAGAAGAAGAATTTTACTCAAGGACTGGCCTATTCATATTATTATTAACCACCAGGCAGTTAATAAGGGACACCACAGGGTCATGTTAATGAAAATTATCTTAGTTTTTTTAGGTAAAATTAAAGCTTCCATCAAAAGAAAGAAAAAAAATATATTGCTCCAGTTATGTGACTTTTTGTTGCTTCCCACAGGATCCAGTCTTACAGTGATTCTGGAAAGCCTTCTGGTAAGCTTTTGTTTAAAAAAAAAAAAGAAAATAAAAAGAGCAGTCTGCCTGCTGTCTGTATCTGTATTTGTACTGTAGTTGTTTTAGGATGTACTATCTGTTTAATCCAAATATCACATTTATTTACATTACCATTCTGGAACTGTTCTTGCTCTACTACAAATAATTAATATGCCATTTACAATAATAATAACAAGAATAATATAAACAGTAATTATTATATTGTATATATATGTTATACTCTCTCTCTCTATATATATATATATTTATATATGTAAATATGTTTATAATAATAATAATAATAATAATAATAATAATAATAATTAATAAGTAATATTATTTAAACCGTATTATTATTATTATTATTATTATTATTATAAACATATTTACAGTATTTCATATCTATGAACCCTTAAAATGCATGTTTTATCAAGGATGATACAAAACCTTCTTCCAGTCTCAGTCTGGTAGCAGGGAAGCAAGAAGAGATAGAGCAGCAGACAAGATCTTAAAAGGAAGGTGTGGCTGTTCTAATGGTTTGACTAACAGTCGCAAATTCCCTTTAAATCCAGTCTGCTGGGTAACTGATGGTAGGTTAGCAGCGGTCCTGGCAGAAGAACTTCTGAAGGTGCAGCCATCGATACAGATTTCAATCCCCGCGAAGACGCTTGATGTGAATTTTGTTTTGGCATTTTGTTTTAACATGATGCAATAAGCTCAGTTTGAAACAGTGTGTGTTAAGCTCTGAGTTGAAATGTATGATCTACTATGATTCATGTTGGTTTTGTAGTAATAGAAAAAGGAAAATATACCCATTGGAATTAAAAATATACTCACATTGACAATGGCTTCTTTGGTCTGAGCCATGTCTGATATAACTCCATCTGTGATGATGAGGAGCACAAAGTACTGTGAGCCGTCTTCCACTACCGCTGCATATCTAATACACACATTTCCAGACAGATACAGACACAAGAAAAAAGTCAGGATCAGGATAGTCCAAAATAAAGAGAAGCACCGCCTAAAAAGTGAAAGGCTTGGATTGCATAACAAACATGTTTAACACGCGCATGATTAGCCATTAATAAATTACATGGACAAAAAAAGATCATGAAACAAGTCCATGAACACAGTTATAAATCCATTTTCATAGGCAGCTTAAAATCCATGTCTTTTCCTCTTGGATGCCTCTTGATCTCAGGCTCTGTATTATTTTATCACCATAAAATTCTCTAAGCTACTTTGTGATTCAAATCAGCTCAGGGAGGTTACAAAACCATACAAAAATCATCCTGTAGATTAAACCTCTCTGATGTCATGGTGAACTCATCTCATGCTATGTGCTTAATATAAAATGAAGCTGCCAGATTTGATATGCATGCTGCTGGTTCTTTCTTGAAGCATGAACTGAAATGAATGCAACTCCAAAAAAAAAAAAAAAAAAAAAATCAGCTTGTCTCATTAGCGTACAATGATGGTTGCGTACAAAAATGGACATTGGTCCCATCAAGTCCCATGGGGTAATATCTTTTCTGTCTTGTCAAGGCCTGGCACATAATGACATGTTTAATTAAAAGCTAGACAAGAGGATCAGACACTCTCTACAGCACCCGTTCATTTCAGTTAACTATAAGAGGCATTTATTTTCCATCAGTGGGCAGCAAACAACAACATGTGTCAAGCTTACTATTTGACTGGCACTTTAATTTCCTCTTCATTTGTGTTCTGTGTACAAACTCAACTAGTAATTGTTATTACTCTGTCCTTTCGTCATGATTAAAAACAGTGTTCGTTTTTAAATGTGTCTGAATTTGCAATAATGCATCTATTAAGTAGTTTTGTGACCATTTAATCTATTATAACGTGTGAGGAAAAAAAGCTTCGCTGATCAACCCAAAACTAATTATTTTTCCATAACAACGCATCCCAAATGGTTCTTACTCTACTTACCTCACAGCAATCTGCCAATGATTCAAAGTTCCCTTAATTTAAAAATGGAGCATATTTTTAATACATATACAGCATAGTTCCATGAAACAAGTTATTCCCTATTATCTCATACTTTATAGCAGCTATAAACAGTCATTCTCTTGCCAGCCCCTCTCTTTTCCCCCCTCTGTAAAGGTAATGAGGCATAAAACGCAGCTTGTCAAGTTACAGAGAAACCTCAATGTGTAAAATCCTCCACCTTGAAGGTTGTTCAGGGAAAAAAACAGCTTAACATTTAATTGGTTCTTAGAATGCATTGATATTGGTACATCCATCCAAAAATATATCAAATCTCCTTGGAGAAAGATGTACTATTTGAATTATTTATGTACGTTTTTGTGAAGGTCTTAACTATAGAAAGAATAAGATGTTCATACGAGCCCATCAATATACTGTAAGTTTTACAGCTGGAACTGCTCTCTGAGATGATGTTATATAAAAATAATCAATCAAAAACAAGCACTTAACTCACCTTGCTACATGATTGATGACTGGGGCAAAATTTGTTGGTCCATAAAGCTGAACCGTTTTGAGACTCTGATGGTATGCCTCGAGAATGCCCTCCATGCCATTACAGTATGGGTTATCCACATTACCGTTCTTTAATTTTAAACAAAAGATGAAACAATGTCATACATATTGGGTAAATAAATTGGAAAAGTGAATTACAACGTCAATCAGTCGACTCGTCTAAAGTCACAGGAGAATAATGAACAATCTGCTTGCCATAAGGCATAAATTAAAAGTTAGAGTAATGCACTCTGAAGTGCTTGCAGATGGGAACATATTAAAAAGTGTGTGGAATGGTGCAAGAAAGGGTATGGAGAGGGGAGGGAGGCATGGAGAAGATTAATTAAGTGTATTAGTTCACAGATACGAAGAATGCTGCAGTGAGAGTATTAAGCTATATGAGGGATTTTCACAAAAACAGTACATTAAAAAATCAACAAAGAAATGCAGTCGTACACTGCCTGGCAAATAAGAAAAAGAAAAAATATATCACACACTGTAATATTTCTTTGCATTAATTTTTCTGCAGTATATTGTATTGCTGATGGGAGAATCCGACCATTGTGGAAGGACTTCTCCAGCACATCATAAAGGTTCTTAATATTATTAAGGTCTGGATTCTGTGGTGGCAGAGGCTTGTACGGGAGGCACCAGGCATAAGGAGTACCCTTCACTCTGGAACAAACTGCTCATATGTTGCACATTTCCTGTTCTTTTTATACACACAAAATGAGTGTTTTGATTTTCTAATTCTCCACAGTCCATTCTTTATGCTCCCTGGAAAACTGAAGCCTTTTTTCCTTAGCCTGATAAGTGGTTTTCTTAAGGCTAAACAGCTGTTTAGTCCCAATCCCTTGAGTTCTCTTATTCTGCATTATACATGTGGAAATGCTCTTACTCACTCACTCTCACTCATCGACTATACCACTTTATCCTGTACACAGGGTCATGGGGGGCCTGGAGCCTATCCCAGGAGACTTAGGGTACGAGCCGGAGTACACCCTGGACAGGGTGCCAATCGAAATGCTCTTACTTTCAATATTAAATATGAATTCTACTGTTGTTTTTTTATTACTTGATTTCAAACATTTAAGTGATCTCCCATCATACTCATTTAGGTTTTTTTTTTTTTTTCCAGACCAAAATTATTCCTTGAAGCTGATGGTTTACCACTATCCTTCCAGGTATAATAATACATTTTATGATTCTTAACCAATTTTCATTTATAATTTCAATAATCTTCTTAGTTACTTTCTTGATGCAGGTCAACAATTTGAAACAGACTACTATAAAAAATAACATATTTTCCACAATCACAGGATATTTTATCTGACATGGTTGTTTAAAAAAAATTTGAAGTAACTAATTGCAGCAATAATTTGCTACCATCTTAACCATATTCATCACTGCAGTAATTACCCAATAGAAGTCTCTTAACTATTTGCTTAGTTAAATCCAGGTAGTGAGTTTTTTTGGCCAGGCAGTGTATAAAGTAGTCATTTTATATAAATATTTAATAGACTTCAAACAAAACCTGCACTTACACAAAAATTTTAACTTAACAATGCAATGGAAATTTAAAAATGCAAATGTGATGCAAATATGCAGGACTGTACAAATTGCATTTGAATACTATGATCATTAAGTAATAATAAACAGTACAGCTTTTACCAAAGGGAACTCATGAGACACTCTGCCATCAGGGGGGAGTTTGGCTCCAAAGCCCAGTGCAGGGAACATCTTATCGCTGTCATAATCCTGGATGATCTCCCCAACAGCCTTTAGTGCCATAGCATAGGCATTCATTTGGTACGGGTTCATATAATGCAGTGATGTGGACTGAGATGGGTTCCCTTAGAAAAGAAAAATAAGGTCTGTTTTAAAAAGAATACAAACATCCAAAAAATAGGGGGAAATCTACACCCCATCACCGCCCCGCCATCTTCTTTTTTTTTTTCTTTTTTTTTTTAAGGGAGTCACATAGAGGCTAAATTGTTACAGAAGGAATAAACAATAGGCATCAGTGAGATCCACGTAAGCCGTTATGCATTCAGTTGGCAGCCACGTCTTTGCACAATTGGATGATCCTTTTTAATTTGTATGAACATTTAATTCAAACTAAAAAACCTTCATGCATATTTATTAATACAATGAAAGTGACTAAGTAAAGGTGACTTAATTAAACACAAAGGTTCTTTTTTTGTTAATTACAATGCATTCAAAAATCTACATTTATTATTATTTATAATTAATGCAGATTAGTGTATCCTTTTTTGTTTGTGCTGTAAGCCAGGTCTCAGCATCATTAACAAAGCTTAGTCTGCAATTAACCATACTGAGTACTTGGTCAGATACAGGAGTGCCTGAAGAAAATCATTAATATCAACAAATTTACATAGGTGTTTGATAACAGTTCATAAGTAAATCTAGTAACAATTAAGCAAATAACAAAAAAACAAGAATAAATTCTCACCATTGGAAGCTGTGAAATCAATAGCCACCGTGAAATGGATCTGAGTGCTAGAAAACAGGGAGCAAAAGTTGGAAAGAAAAAAAAAGAAAAAGAGTGAAGATTTCATACCAAATATCACTGGAAAGGCAAAAAAACCATGACATTGAGCACTAATATCAAGCTCTTACACTCCAATTCATCTCAAAGCATAAATTCTCCAGACATCACTTTGGCTCAGAGGCCATCTGATTGAACAAACAAGTGCAATCAGAGGCTCCCTGTGGGCCTACATTGTGTTAGTTCATTCTCCCGCTGTGCATTCTTTCTTTGTTCATCTCTGTCCTGCCATCCTTCAGAATCTGCAGTTGAATTTTCCTGTCCCAAACCCTTATTTAACCGTTATAATAGTGGATACACAATGGATTCTAACCAAATCAGCCTGCAAAGGGCAATCTGTACCAAAACCTGTAAAATCTTCGTCTTTCATTCCAGCCAGTAGAGCACAGGTTTGAGGTCAGCGGGAGCCGCTGATTGCAGGTACTTGTCGATCATTTATTCCCTTCACCTGTCACAGCTAGCTGCCCACAGACTCTTATAACAGGCCATTATAAATGTATGAGGATGTCAGAGCTCATGGAGATAGAATACTGCTGACGGCTGTCTAAAGTGCAAGTCAGTAGGGATTAGATCTGAAGAAAGACTCAACGTATTGCAGTAGTATTATTTGTTGAGAAAAAGTTTTTGACTACAGAATAGCTGGTTCTTAGTTTTTTGAGGTGCCCCTACCCACCCACCCCAAATGTCAGGATGAAGTTACTGTTATAAAATGATAAAGTGCTTGGCTTCTTGATTCAATTTAATTGACAAGCAAAGAATAATATCCCCTGCCCCTTTGTAAGACTTGGGTGCTTCCAACCTATCCGCGGTAGCTTCTAAAGCAATAGCAAGAGCATACACAGTGAAAAGAGGAAGAGTAAAAGACCAAGAAACTGTTTAAAGTTGTTGGTTGGTGAACAGTAGATAAAAAAAGACAAAAAAAAATCTGCTGAACTAAAAGCTAAGCAAAGATAGCTAATGGCTATTTGACATCACCTTGCTAAAATGAGGAACTATAACTTTTATTTTGATTTCTAAGATGTAAGTAGTAGATGTGACAACTGAAAAGGTCTTAACAGACAACAATGCTGCAATAATTATCATTATAACATAATAATAAGTATTGGGTACAGTTACATTGTGGCATAACTAGCCATTTTACTAATACAGCAACAACAAATTGACATTACAAATTTGGAGCGTTAATACGAAGTGAATGATTTTATGCAAAAGAAAGTCGTTTACTTGCTAGTTTTATTAATCTTATATATACTGTAGGTTTTACTTGTGCTGAGATGTAATGGGAACTTTCCGATATGGCCAGTTTTGTCTTTTAAAAAATCATTTAACCAAAAGCTCCAAAAACAATATAGCTTTATAAAATGTATCATAAAAATGTATCGTGAAATGTATCATAAAAAGAATCCATACAAAGTATTTGTTTCTTATGGTTATGTCTATAATAAAAATTATATTATTAAACTCATGCATCTGAACAGCTTAACCCAGAACAGGCAAGTTTCAGAATTTATACTGATTATCATTGTACTGCATGATTGAAGCATCCCATGCTATTTATTTATTTTTCAATCTACCAGACATACTAAAGATGGTTGTTAGTTTTAGCCCCACAGTAGATTATCCATTGACCTCTCCTTATGATAATGGTTCAGCAATTCAAATATTATGCTAAATTCTGTATTAAACTTGTTAATGAGTAACTGAGATTTTGATTAAACCCATGCAGTGATCAGGCAAATATACCATTAAATGTACAGTAAATATTTTGACTTTGACATGATGAATTAAACAGGTAAACAGGATATGGTGTCAGCAAAATGGTGTTTATTTATGGAATCTCTTTATGCCTACTTATTTTCATGTCTAGCACTCAGACTGCTTCAAAGATTGTGAGCTATTTTGAATTCATCACAAGAGACACTCCAGACTTACAGTACACATTAATCTGTATTATACTGGGCAACTCAAGCTACAATCAAGCTGGTCTGAATGAAATGAGTTGCTTTAGGACATTGCTCTACTAGAATCCTACAATGACATTTATTCTGCTGGTCTTATTTATAAACATCACATTCTGTATAGGCTTGTCATAATTTTTACTCAGACCTTATGAATATGATTTTAGAACAGAGAACAACATTTTACCTATGTAGAGCTGTCAGTGAATTTTGGGGAAAAATGTACAAAAGAAAAATAGAGGGGAAATGGAATGACCTCAAATCCCTATTAGTCATCAGTCTTCCTATAAACTGGAGGTTGAAGTTCCAATATGTGATCTCTCTTTTTCTCTTAGCTTTACTGTACTTGCCAGTTTGCTTTCAGCATGGCTTAGGATTTATGCATATGAATTATGATTGTGCACACAATCTCTATGTACATGGTTTCTGAGCCTTTTCTTTTACCAACATTATGAGCATCTTCTTGTTATTTTAACTGGTCAACTGGTGGAATGAGATTTTTTTTTTCTCAAATAGATATTACACCATGAAGCGTACAAACCCACCAGAGAAATTGATTATTTTTAGCACAATCGGCAAAGGTCATGGAGATACAGTATAGGAAGTGGATTACTAGTGGATTATATCATGTTCAAACAATGCACATAAGCAATGTCAGCCTGCAACGGATCGTTTGAGCCTGAAAGGTCAGTCATATCCCTTACCATCAAATGTCTTTTGTGCTGGCAGACATTTGCCATAACTCCATCCCTCACCAAATTCTGACTTAGAGTGAGAGTACAATTCTGTCATTAAACAGACGTATAACTGTGAAACACACAAACTCAGGCCAGGAGATGATCAATAAGGAAGCACATGTAGAGTAGCACTGAGATAGGAGAACAATTAGGGCACATTAGAGTCGTTATCCACTAAAGAGATGAGAGCCTTGTTGTTGTTGTTTTTTCACACTTTTTTTTTTCATTGATAAATGATAAATTGTCAACACAGTCAAATGTATCTACTTGTTCCTATTACATGGTTATAATGAAGCAACCATAATTTTGTTCATGTATGTACATAAACAAAGAAGCTAAATTATCTACCATAGAAAAAACATGACGCTTCCAATGTGTGACAAAACTTTATAATTTATAATAATCTCATAATAAGAAATAGCAGATAAATTTCTCCATATTGAAGATATTTTCAATTGCCAAAGAATCATGTTCGCACTTTGGTAGCATTGACAGGTGTAACAGTTTCTAGCTCTTGTTAAAATCCTGCACATCACAAACAATACAACTTGATTATGCTTGCTATTATTATATTCAGAAGGCACATATGAAGCTAGACCGAGGCATTACGTGGAACCAAAACTGACTAAATTGCATTTTAATGTGGGGCATGGAAAATAATTTTTCTAGAATTGAAGAGCTGTAGGAAGGTGAAGGTGGGTAGAAAAAAAGCAACACGGCAAATAATATTAATTTCAGTGCACACCAGTGTGTTAGGAGGCGTAGGACAAAAAGATTAGTGTTTTCCTGCAATCAAAACCTCAGTTTTGAAGATCCTTTCATCTTTTCATCAAGCCACAAAGAAGAGCTGGCAACAAAAAAATGATGATATCTCTACTGATAGTAACAGCTCTGCTTGTTATGGCTGGCTTTGCGATGCATTAGCTCCTTATCAAAGATAAGAACACAGAGTCTGCCGTGTCAGTGACCTTCTGCTATTGAACTAGTGTATAAAAGTAGAAGGGAATGGTTGTGTTCTTTCACAACTTTCCTGTCTGAATTTTTGCCTTTTTTTCCCCCCACCATTCAAGTTTAGGCCTAAAACTGCTTAAACCTGTAATAAGATAAAATTGTGCATGTTTGTTCAGTTGCACTTTTATACTCACCCTGCTTTGATGTAGTCTAGGAAAGTGTGTTCTGCCTCAACAGAGAATGAAAGCAACGTCACCTTGGGAATTAGAGAAATCAGAACATTTACCCTCACATATGTTTAGCATTTTCTCCACATATCTCACGTCTCATAAACATGCCATCATTTTGTAAACACACAATTTTGCCATTATTACAGAAGCCTAGGAAGGTTACATGATTCTTATGACACAGAGATTTTTTTTTAGCACAAAAGATCCTTAACTTATTGCACTAGTTACCTGTTGGGTTACCTGTTGTATTTTAAAGCATATTTGTTTTTACCAGTAAATCATAAAACAGAATTTTAATACATTTTGCTTCTAATTAGTATTGTCATAATTACAAAATGTGACCCAGTGTCTACCCTAAAGCCAGGTGATGAAGTGTGATTCATGTGTTTAATTATCCAGTGGGTTCCCTCCTTCAGATAGATAAAGGGATTCTAACCAGATCCACAGCATCACTAGTGCAAGAACAAACAGAGATTTATTGCCCACTATAAAGTTGTAAAAACTCGTAATAAATAAGAGTTACTCTTCGGACGGACTGGGATTCAAGACCAACCACCACCATGCTGCCAATGTTGGGCCCTTTGTCAAGGCCCTTAACCCTATGGCCATATATAATGCAAAGCCACTGAGATGCAGGCATGCTCAGTGCCAGTCCAAGCCTGAAGAAAAGGGTGGATTGCAGCAGGAAAGGCATCTGCCATTAAAAAAAAAAAAAAAAAACTGTGCCAATAACTTGCAGATCAGACGTTCTGATGTTGTGAAATAGAAAAAAAGGACGTTTTCTGTATCAGGAACTTGCCACAATATAAATCTCCTATTACGGTGCGGTAAAAAAGCAAAGAACTATTAAGCCTTAGCATCCAAATTTTTGAAGTGCTGTAATTGGCAAGGTTAGGCCTCCATGGAAAACTGCATTGGATGTTCTGAGACCTTTCTATTACAGCCAGTATTAACCTTTTTCAGCAATTTGTGCCATGTTAGCTTTTGTACTGTATGTGGTCGGACAGATGGGTTAGCCTTTGGTCCCCACAAGCACAAATGAGCCTTGGGTGCCCATGATCCTGTCACCAGTTTACTAGTATATAATTGACAATCAATGTTATTCAATTTACCTGGCAGGAGTCAATCAATGCATTGCTTCACTCTACTGACTAGAAGCACAAGACCTATTTCACTATGTTGGCCTTGTGTTTAGAGATCACAATGAATGCACAGTTTTTAATATAAGGATAAATACATAAATAGTTTGACAATTACAAGCCGGAGACTCACTGTTCCAGAGTTGGTGTATCTCCTCTTCTTTGTTTTCTTTTTGGCATTCACCACCTGAAATCCCAAAATGACTCTTCAGGGACATTTTAGGCAAGTTGACAAGAGTAATGGATGTGTGAAAAATTGTTTCAAAGCTGACATCTTTAAAATAGATCAAACAAACGACATTTCTAGAGAAAAGAAAAAACATGAAAACAAAAAATAACATGAATTTCTACTGAAAAGAAATTGCAGCTGTAAGGCTTAGCAGAGCTGGTGAGTTGATCTGATCTCTCCAACTCCTGTTGGGGCTGTCATGCTCCATTACACCTGCTTTCATATCCTACATTGCCCCACAGGAATAATACTGTAGTACACACTCTACACATACTGTCTCCTTTCCCCATCCTTATGACTGAACTTTCCAAAATACAAATTTTGATTCTCTCAACCCTCAGTGTTACTTCCTGCTTCCTTTCAAATGCCTTCTGTCTTCTTTCAGATAAGCTGGAAACATGTACCAGATCTCTAGTGTGTAATATTCTCCACCCTCTTTAATTTTTCCTCACTCGGGCCCTGAGTAATTTTAAATTATAAACACATTTCCTAATACCTGCAAAACAATGAGCAAATTTAGTTCATAATGGGGTCTAAAGATGATTATATTTTTCACATCAGCTAGCATGTCCAATTTGTGTAGCTGCTTGATTTTATATTCTGGGATGCACACTGAATCATTTTACACCCAAAATGGTATTTACTAAGCCCGAAAGTCACTTTGGCAACCTTATTTGTGTGTGCAAATTAACATTTGTAAGCATATTTTTAAATTTGTGAAAAGGGCATTCCTGTACGTCGTTACTTAACACTTACTGTAGGCTGTAGCTCTTAACAATGAGAAACCTTGTATACTGTAAATTATGCCATAATAAAATAATCTAAAGGAATTTTAAAACAATATGTTAATATTTGTTTATAGGATCATTTCCACCTATTTCCTTAGAAGGTTTTACTGACACATTTTTCAAACCATCATTCTGCCTTAAATTGGTCTTGCAGTTGTAAGTTTACTTTTCATTGTGCCTGCTTTACATTCTAGGTATGCTCGAGGCCACACAGGAGTGCCAAGCTTGATTGCCACTTGTCCTGGCACAATGATGGTTAAAGATTTTTTTTTTTTTTTTTTTTTTGCCTGACTTCATCACCTTCCTCTGGCGCTAAGTGGCCTCAGTAAGACCCAGTAGGTGCAGGTGCACAGACCACTAGGATGAAAAAGATATGTTCCTTTTCCACCTTGCAGTGGTAGAAACAAAGGTGGACAGAAGACACTACTAAGCAATCTTACAGAAAAGGAGAGGGAGTGTCTTATGAGCTATCCCTAGAGCCAAATGTTAGATCTGTTAGCAGGGAAGCAATGTGGCCTTGGATTACAGAACTCCAGGGAGCCTGGAAGCGCTAAAGGCTGGCAAATAACAAATTCATTTCATAGTACATCTGTAGTACATATGGAAGTGGCTGACCTATTCCCTGGTGTACTGATTAAAATTTTTGAGCTATATGCATAGTTCCTAGTGCTTGGAAAAGTGCTGTTGCTTAGTTCAATATTTCTGGTAGTTTAGATTGAAAAACTGCACTGTGTGTTCACTTTGTGTGCACTATGCTTTACACTGCTGGTTTGTCAGGTATATTCATTACAGTATATATATATATATATATATATATATATATATATATATATATATATATATATATATATATATAAAATACATTGGTAAATATAGGTTGCATTTTCAATCCAGTGGTACCCATATCACTGGCCCTGAAGGAAATAATCCCTGCATCAAGTTATGGCAGCCACAGCAACAGCATCAAATCACTGTGCACGTTAACAAAGTAGAGGATAAAAGTTTGATTGGTTTATGTGCCAGGAGCGTAGTAAAACATTCTTCCCAAGCCGTCACTGATACCTAAACAGGTTTTTAGTGCACAGGCCCAAGAGGCATTAAATGATCTCTTCTTCTGTGTGAGAGAAGATCAAAACATGCGATCACCATCAGTAAAATCAACAAGTTGATGGTGGAAAGGCCCTCTCTGCCACTAGACTTGTGGAGCTTAATTCAAACAGACCAGTGGCTATTAATCACACTGTCCACAGGGTACTACTGTATATCATTTACAGGTTTTTACGATCAGTCAACAATAAACTTCAGAAACTTCTAGACCTAAGCGAGTTGGTTATACTGAATGTGAAAGTGCAGGTGCTATAAGAAAGTAGGCAAAATAAATAGTACTTTTAAAAAGAAATTTTGATTTATGAGATTGAGTCTACATTTATGTTTTAATGAGTGCCACTCCATACACTGCAAAATTCCCAGTGTTGATTTAACACCCCAAGTCTTTATATATGACCTAATGGTCACGAATGTACTCTGAAAGTGTTAAATCAACACTCTGGGTGTTAATTCAAGACTAAGGATTTTGCTGTGTATGTAATGCATTACATGATTAGCTCATAACCATCTATAGTTGCCCAAAAGCATAGAGAGGCGAAATATGAATAAGTTTAGCCCCGAAAAGAAGCACATGTGTGGGTGACATGTGCATAAACAAGCTCCAGTTAGTCCAGAATGCAGCAGTCAGAGTCCTTACTGGAACCAGAAGATATGAGCACATCACCCGTATCTTATCCACACTGCATTATCTCCCAGTGAAATTTTCCATTGATTTTAAAATTCTACTTTTGACCTATAAGGCATTAAATGGTCTAATGCCATGGTATCTGACGTACCCCCCTGAGTGAACTAGTAAGTGTGAAGGCTGCTTGTTGGTACCTAGTATTATATTATCTACAGTGGGGGAAGAGCTTTTTCTTACAAAGCCCCAAAGTTATGGGATAGCCTTTTAATTAATTTTGGGAAAAGAGACAAAGACTCTGTGTTTAAGTCTAGTCTGAAAACTTTTACTTTTTTTTTTTTGAAGAAAGAACTGTTTAAATTTTCTCTTTCAGGACTGTTTGTTGATATGAATTCTTTTGTCATGCAGAGCTGCTGACCCTGATTACAGCTCATTCATGTGAAACAAATACATCAGTTCTCCCAACAAAGAAATTCAACAGATTAAAGAGAAATTTTGGGGCGTTTTCTAAAGCCTCAGATGGCAACAACACAGTGAATACTTTTTAATTACACTCTTTTACATGAAGTTATTATTCTGTGCAGAGCCGAATTTTCTTTCCATCCATATTCAGTGAGTACTTTTACAGTGTTACAAGTTTATAGTGAATTTGGAGCTTATTGCAGAAACACCTAGAGGCGATTCAACTTAGCCCATCCACCTAGCAGCAATTTGTGAAGGAGAGGAGAAACTAGAGAACCCTCAGGAAACCTAGTGTACAGGGAGAACTTGCAAAACATAGTAACCCAAGCTCAGGATCACAGGAGGTAATACCACATAGTGCACCACCTAGCCATCTTTATAATTAAAATTAATTAGTATTCAAATGGCGTATGAGCTGTATTAATGCTGTTCACAGCGGTTACATGGTATATCATAAGAGGCTTTATTTAATAAGACCTTCATTTAAATAACTCTTTAGCCCCAAGCTTTTTGACAGTGCTGTTATTTTTCCATTTCTGCTTTACGAGCCTTCTTTTGTTACAGAGTTCCAAAAAATGGTCTTTCCTTGTACTCTTTTCTTCCTCAACTACACTTTATGATGATGATGATGATGATGATGCCTAGTAGTAGAAATAGTAGTAGTATTAGTAGTAGAGAATTAGATTTTTTATTATTATTATTATTTAGTTTATCACTACAGATTTTTATTCCATTTGCTAATAAAGTAACCTTATTGTTTTATGTAAAAAATGGAAGACTCAGATTTGCTGGGGATTAAAAAAGGAATCCCCTACAGACTGTACACTGTATTGAAAACAACATGAGCAGTTTGACAACAGAATGAGATAACTGAAAGACTTTTGCAGTTTTGAGGGGAAAAAAACATTCAAATAAAGCAATAAGTAAATTGCAATTGCAGACTTGGAAATGAAATAGAAGATTACATAACAAACATAACTTTACATAAACATCAACATAAACTTTACCATGGTGGTTCCACTACAGTACTGTATCTTACATAGCTTTGTTACTGTTAACAAAATTATTAATGCTAGGGTAATTGCAGTGGCCGTAACAAAATGGACATGTCCTGTTTTGTGGCTTAAACATTCTCCAAAGCTGTTTTTTCTTTTCACTACAACTACATCCCCTGAGCAAAGACCACCAGAACTCAAAAACATCTGGGGGTTTTCTGCCCAAAATTTCCATGTGAAACAACCCGCTGGAACAATATCAGTCATGGATTGGCCACCCAGATCGCAACATTATTGAAGCAGCATGCAATCAGAAAATGGAACTAAAGGCAGCCAATGTCCAAAGAAGAGCTTTGGAATGTCCTTCAAGAAATCTTGTGAACAATTCCTGAAAACCACTTATGGAAATTACCAGAAAGCTTGAGAGAAGATAGTTCCGGCTGTGGTGAATAATAAAGTTTCGTCATACCAAATATTAATTGTGAAGCTTGTTAGAACTGTAGGCTTTGTTTGCATTGCCACTGTGTTTGAGCTATTCCCCATGACTACATTATAAATACAAGAAAGGTTCAAGACTTTTGCACAGTGTAATGCATATGCATTTTCACTAGAGTTGCAGTGGGCAGATTCAGAACCAAGGTCAGACAAAAGGGGTAGATTGTCTGTGTGTGTGTGTGTGTGTGTGTGTGTGTGTGTGTGTGTGTGTGTGTGTGTGTGTGTGTGTGTGTGTGTGTGTGTGTGTGTGTGTGTGTGTGTGTGTGTGTGTGTGTGTGTGTGTGTGTGTGTGTGTGTGCATGCCTGTTTTGACCTTGTGGAGATATTTGGCTGGTTGGTCCCTGCAAGGAAAGTAAATTAATTTTCTTGAAAAAAAACTAAAGCGTTAACTAAAAAAAACGTGTGTTTGTGTCAGACACAATAAGTACAATAAGAGGACTAATAAGGCTAAAAGTGGAGTATATTAGGTCTGAACTAACCACATAAGAAATTAGTTTTTTTTTTTTACAACTGCTAACAAGTACACTGCTAGTACGACAGCACTATATATGGACTAATATGTGGACCATTTTTAATCACATTGACACAAAATGCATTCATTGACAAGATCTTTCGAAATTCATTCTGTTTTTCTCACTCACTTACCACCAGCATCTCTGATGATATAAAGGCTACTAGTCTTCTGGTCTTTCCATGATGAGAGGCTGGACTAAGGGTGCTGCCAGATACTCAATGATGGCATTTACAATGAAAATATTGCAGCAAACCTACAGGTAAGACTTGGCGTTCTGCAAGTGCACATGAATGCATTGCAATTTACAGATCTAAAATCTGTAGAACTTCCTGTGTGCCAACATTTGTAATAGGAGAGTTTTGTGTTTCATAATTCCTGTTGAGTTGTTTGAGGCCAGTCAAAAGATAATGTCAAATTTCCTTCCATCACATTTCCTTAGAGAAATTATTTTCCTCATTAAGATGGAAGGTAAACAATTATTTGAGAATAACGCAGAATTAAAGCATGTTGAGCAATTTTGGTTCATTTAGCATTTTTGCTTCATTAAATTTTTTTTTTTTTTAATGCATCTTTTAATGCTGCATGTTCTTAGCATTGTTAGGTTGTTTTGTTCACAATGAGCTTGTTGAGTGACATCTTTACCCTGGGTTATGGAGGAATGTGTTGATTTTGAGACATGTACATTATAAAGTGTTTTGCATGAAAGAGCTGTGTTGAGTGTTTACGGCGTAATTAAAATGAAGAGATGGTATAACTAACTGGTAAAAAGAAAAGAAGGAAAGCAAAATTTGCTTTAAAAAATTGTTCATACAAGTTAAAATGTAAAATATCTCCTCAGTGAGAGGCTGCCCTGGGTGATAATGCCAGAAATGCCCCTGTGAATTGGGTTGAGCAGGACATCTGTGTTTCTCAGTGCGTTAAGAATGACAGCAGGGCACATGGGGGTTTTTCATGGTAACTGAGCAGCAGCTGACTTTCATTCATCAGACGATTTAATACCTCCGTTAAATAGTGAATAATTCATAATTCTACTGACCTCATAAACATTAAACTGGCTCTGGCCCCGTGACAGCTCCCGGTAGCTAGTGGTAAATTCTCCAATGAAGTCATGGCTGGAAGGCAAGAAATTAAAGAGTATAATAGCTTCCTATGTCAAGCGGTACTTTAGTTTCATTTGTTCTTCAATTTTAGACATTTAAACAAAATAGTATTCAAGATGGGGAAACCTACCTGCCATCTCTGTCCCAATCATATATTTCCACCTTAATCGACCTGGAAGATAAACAACACGGGTATCAAGAAAGAGAATCACAGAGCAGGAACATCATGTATTTGTGTCATTAGCTGCTTTTCAGTCACTTCTATAACTGGGCGTGCATCAGGCTGCATACAAATACACACGGCCTTTCTAAATAATAATAGGCCGTGTCAGAGATATTAATCCAACGAGCTATTTAGTATGGCAGTGTGCAGATCTGATCTTGCCTTAAAACCAGCCAATCATATCCCATGAGGGAGAATGCAATTCAGAATTGCACAGCAATGAGCTGGAATCAGTGCCTGGCATGAAACATGGTTTAATCACATTTCATCATTTATTATTATTACACTTTGAATAATTAATCTCATTCTTTTCACAAAACACTATTTTTGCCAATTACTGTACACAGAGACACTCTTGATTTCTAACCTTGCTACTACAGATGAGTAATAATCAAACGTGCAGTTTAGTGTCAAACAAAGCAATCACATCATGATTTGTAGAAATCATGTTTACATGCAAACTCTCACGAATTGCAGAACAACACAGAAACAAGTGGAGAGAGAAATGCTGCTACATCCTGTCTGTGGAGGCATGTTGAATTCTTTTTGAAGAAGCTGCTCAAAATAACCTCAGGGAGTGTGAGGAGAGTCAGCAATATTTGAAAATTAACAGAGCATTTCTGAAGTGAGATGTTAGCAGCCTGAACCGGGAAAATCATGAGGCGGGTTGTTTATACAGTACTTTCTGGAGAGACTTGACACGTGATTAACAGGAACATTGTACAGTAGGTTGTATGCATACACACATACATGGACACACACACAGTACAGTACACACATTTAGTAGCTTAATGGCTTAAGGAAGGATGCATCAATAGGAAAGACTATATATGTATCAAAATTCTATTCTAAACATAATAATTTGACATAACATAATGGCTTAAGGAAGGACACAATGTCCCAGGCATTCAATAGTCAGTAGGCAGCATTTATCACCAGGACATTTAACATAACTTAATCTTATAGGCATAAATAGGACATTTCACATATCTTAATAGCATAAGGAAGGACACAGTGCTGCATTTGGAAACCGTGTAGGCATGAAAGTACTACACTGCATACTGAGACAGACCTACAGGGTGTTAACCATCGTGTAAGTGTCTTTCTGGGAGCCGCATTGGCATCAGTGCGCAGAATAATATGACAGCCAATCAATTCATGTACATCAGAGCTCTTCTGAGTAAGTTAAGCATGAAACCTGACGATTAAAATTTTCGAATTAGTGGGTCAAGGTGAATCCGAAGCCTATTCCAGGCTCCCTGGATGTAAGAAATGGATTCATGCTTATTGGGACACACACGCACACACACACATTAATTCCATAGATAATTCAGTATTACCAATCCACAAAATCGTTTATTTTAAGGAGGGACTAAAGGAAACTTTAATGGACATGGAAAAGACCACAACATACAGTATAGACAACAAACTGAGTTCAGGATCAAACTGGGGACCTTTTGTTGAATGTATTAGACAGCTACCCACCCACCTAATAAAATTACCATAAAAACCACAAGTTAAAAAATACATGGATATAACCAACGAAGCATTTGAACAAAAATATCAAAATCTGTTGTCCTGCCAGGTGTGTTAAAAAGAGTTAAGGCTTTCCTGTTATAACCATTGCTGGGTGAATAAAGAAAAATACCCCCATATAGACATTATATGTTCATTTATAAAAGTCAGTTTTTTGAAAAAAAATTTGAAAAATGACAATTGTCAACCTTATAGTACAAGAAAAATCAAGATAAGATTCAAGATGATACTGCCAGCAGCCACAAAGTGCCAAAAACCAGCCAGCCACTGATCAACTGATAGCACAAGATTGAGAGAACTCAGTCTTCTGCAAGATCACACTTCTTCAGCCTCAGTGAGTCAATGGCCAAGCGAGAGATCAAGATCACCTCTAAATCAAGAAAGTAGTAAAAAAAAAAAAAAACCTTCATGCCGTAGGAAACTCTTGAAATCGGGTGAAAATGAATAGTTCATTGCATGCCCGAGGACAAATTTAACTCAGATTGCAATGATTAATTATAAAAACCTCCTGAAAATATAGACCAAACAGTTATGGCTGTCTCTCTGCTAAATAATTCTACATTCATGTTTTATCTAAGAGGTTTTTCATTTGAAGTTTGAGCAGTAAGTGTAAGTGTTTGGACACTCCCAGAGCCTTCTGAAAGTGGTTAGAAAAAAATATGTAAATGAATACAGAATTCTATGAGGCTCTGTTTAATTCTGTGATAGCACTGTTATGATGCTGTTTACAGCTGGTGACATTTGCTGCTGCACTGTTCTGTGTTTTAGTACATCTCTACCCCTTTTGTTGCAGTAGCTGTTTGATTTATAGCTGTAATATATTCTTGTGTGTGTGTGTGTGTGTGTGTTTGTGTGTGTGTGTGTGTGTGTGTGTGTGTGTGTGTGTGTGTGTGTGTGTGTGTGTGTGTGTGTGTGTGTGTGTGTGCGTGCGTGCGTGCGTGCGTGCGTGCGTGCGTGTGTGTGTGTAAAACAGCACTATCTTTCAGCTCTGAGTTACTGCCTAAGTTATACTATTTCATTCATGTTGGTTTTTGTGCTAATAGAAATTTTACAGGGCTCGGTAATCTGTGGTTATAAACAAACATTTTCAGGTCCAGTGTGTGCGCAATCTTGGCACAATTACAAATGGAACTCTAGAGAGCTTGTGTGTAAATTCTACTCCAACAATTCCATCTGCTACTGTAGGACAGAAGGTGTAGATGATTGTAGATATTAGGATCTTCACTTCATTATCTAGATACACAAGATTTGGCTACTATACAGTATAAACTTGGCAAACATTCCCTTGGACATTGATCATGCTGACTATTAATATCAACAATGTCAAATTTAATTCATAATTAATTAATATTTCCTGCTTATATCCCCTTTTCCACTTCATAGCATGATCTATTCTGTATTAGTTAAGTGCATATACTCACAACTGTATAGCCATGCAGTTTCGTAATATTTACTGCATTTGCTATTTATACATTTATACTGTAACCCTATATATATATATATATATATATATATAGGGTTACAGTTAAAACTTAAACATTTTTCCTTTATTAGAAATGTAGACTTTTATTTACATATATTATAATTACATATTAGACATTTTACATCTCTCAAGTGCTCAAAGAGTCCACCTTCTTGATAATAATAATTTTTATATCTAAAACTTGTGAAGGTGAAGGTGAAGCAGATAATGAAGTAACTGTAACCCTACTTTTGGCCCACCCTGTAGGGTGTATGTCTAATATGTAATTATAAAATGTAATTAGTTACTTTAAACATCCCCCAACACTGTACCCTACTAATTGCACTTCTGGTAGATGCTAAACTGCATTTCTTTGCTGACTATCTGTACTATGCAATGACATTAATGGTGTACCTACCTAATATGTACTGGCCAGAACTGCAGAAATAAGTTCTTCTTACATGTATATTTCATAACATTTGGTTGATAGAGAATATGGATTGATATCTGAATGTAAATCATATGGTTTATTAATAATGTCAATGGATACACTTCACAAAAAATTTAGACACTATACTACTAGCTGTACTTAAGGATATTTTTTTTGCCCATATCCAACATTAGTGTATCAGCATGTGTTATTTGACTCTGTTGGACTAACAACTGTGTTATCATTAGCAGTCTTCGATCATTCTTATCACCCTCCAGATATGTTCAGGGGTTTCTGCTTTCAATCATGTAGTTAGGGCTAACAGAGTGAACAGTGTTAATCCTATTATGCGGATATCCAAATGATGCCACAAGCAGCCGTGGTCAGAAACCTAATTTAGGAGCAAAATTAGCCATGGAATGATAGCACTCAGTAAATATATACAAACCCACCCTTTCCCCATGGACACACTACAAAAAGTATAGTATTTCTGGTGTTCATTCAATGTGAATTTTGACTTTACTTTGACTTACAGTTACTCATTTATTGTTGCAGCTTAAATCATATAATTTTGGACCTTCAACATTATATGATTTAAAATATTATATATATATATATAATGGAAATATGTTGGTGGTGAAGAACAAACATAAAATCTTTCATTTTCCCTAACCTAATATTTGTAAGTTGTTCAGGATGTGGGCGGAGTCAGAGAAGACATTTTGTACCAACAAATTGTGTTTGACAAATTTGTGTTTTTTAACTGAGAATTTCTGTGAAGTAATGCTGTGTCTCAGCTGTGAGCTGTTAACTTTTTATGTAATACTGATATTTTATCAATATTACATTAAACGTTATCCACAAAAGTGGATTAAAAATATGGTTGCTTAACTGGCCTGCAAGTCTATGCCGATACAGTAGCTAGTTTAGCAGCTTAACAGTTCTTTGGAATCCACAATTGTGGATAACATTTAATAAAATATTTTTGAAACATACTCATACAGTTGTGCTCAAAAGTTTGTATACCTTGGGAGAATTTTAAAGAAAACATGAGTGAGAAGTTAAAGCAAATGTATTTTATTTATTATACAGTAGGACTCAAGCTCTTATGTAAGCCAAAACACCATGGCTTTGAATTATTGTCATGTTGGAACATCAAAGAGCATCCCATATCCAGCTTCTGTGCTGTAGAATGCATATTGTCTGGCAGTATTTTCTGAAAACATCTGATGCGTTGATCTTTCCATCTATTTTGTCTAACGTTTCTGTGCCACTGGAGCTCACACAGCCCCAAAACATAAGAGGTCCACCACCATGCTTGGTTTACGTTTCACCGTAAACATAGCGTTTATGGTTGTGACTATAAAGTTTAACTTTGGTCTCATGACTCCAAATGACCCTGCTCCAGAAGCTGTGAGGCTTGTCTAGGTGCTGTCTGGCATATTGCAAACGGGTCTTTTTGGGGCATGGGAGCAGTAACGGCTTTCTCCTGGCAACTCGACCACGCTGGTCATTTGTATTCAAGTACCTCCTTATTGTGCTCCTTGAAACTCCAAAAACCATCAGTTTTTTTTCCAGAGCAGTCTGTATTTCTCTTGAAGTTGTTTGTGGGTTTTTCTTTGCGTCCCGAACAATTCTTCTGGCAGTAGTGGGTGAAATCTTTCTTGGGCTACCTGACCATGGCTTTAGTATCAACAGAACCTCTTTATTAGAGTTTGAACAATACTGACTGCCATTAAGATCATTTTTTTCTGCTTTATAAAGCTCAACTACTATATTACGCAGATCCATTGGCAGTTCTTTTGTCTTCTCCATGGTGCAGTATCCAGCCAAGTCAGTGCAACACCTCACTAATTATAATTACAATGAGTCACAGGTGTGAAAAGTTCCTTTCAATAGCCATTTTAATCTTTATGCGTCAACCTGTGTGTTTATAATGTGGCCAAACATTTAACAATATTTAAACTTTAGATCAGGGTTGTCTGGGTAATTTCAGGTATCATTAGGTTTTAAAAAGGAGTCAAACAACTATGTGATAATTAATGACTTCACATAACCACTATCCTTTAATAAGAAAAAAAATACTTAGCATCATCAGTCATATTTTCCAAATAATTGGCAATGGTTAACAATTTCTGTTACAACTGTATGAAATGTAGCTCCTATACAGGTAATGTGTTAGGTATTTTCAGGAATTATCATTTTTTTCCATTAAGTAATGGGGGAAAATGCAGAACATTTTCTGTGAGAGAAACTAATTACGTAAATGTTGTAGGAAAAAGTGCACAAGCAACAGGGGTGGCCGCAGTCTTAAGTAGCTTGTCCAACATCGGCAATTCAAGAACTTGGGAAAACTTCATAAGGAGTGGATTGAGGCTTGTGTCAGTGCATCAAGAGCCACTATGCATAGCCGTGTTCATGAACTGCCTACAACTGCTGCATTACTCGTATCAAGCCTGTTTCTGTCTAGAGAATTCTTTTTTCTTCTTGTGTTAATGGTAGGATAGTTGGACCACTGGGTTAAGGTCTCAACTCTATGGTGGCCTATCCATGTGTGAAAATATTGTCTCGTGCTCTCTGAACCACTTTTCACAATTTAACCCCAATGAATCCTGGAATCATCAATTTGGAATATGCCCAGACCATCAGAGAAGAAAACATCTATTGATGGAAAAACCTGGTCATTCAGTATATTAAGGTAGTCAGCTGACCTCATTTTTGGGCACATAATATTTCTGAACCTGGACCTGGCCAACACAGCAACCCGAGATCATAACACTACCCCCCAACAGGCTTTAATGGGAGGCACTAGGCATAAAGGATCCATCACTGATCCACTTCTTACCCTGATACACCCATCACACTGACACATGGTAGATCTGGACTTTTCAGACCACACAATCTTTTTCCAATGCTTCACAGTCCATTCTTCACAGCTCCCTTGCAAATTGATGCCTTTGTCCTCTGAGCTCTTGAGTTCTCGTTGTACTGTGCATGTGGAAATGTGCTTACTATCAATATTAATCATAGCTTTGAGTTCTACTATTGTTTCTTTTACTATTTCACTAAGCGTTTAAGTGGTCTCCCATTACATTCATTCAGTATGTTTTTCCGACCACATTTTTCGTCCTCAAAGATGATGGTTCACCACCATCCTTCTATGTGTTAATGGTGCTTTTTGCAGTTCTTAACCTAATTTTAGTAGTTTCAGCTCCTTAGTTATTTTCTTTGCTTGATGCAGTATAATAATTTGACCCTTCTGAAACAGAGTAAGATCTTTGCAACGACCATAGGATATGTCTTCTCACATGGTTAAGAAGCTATTTGCTGCATCAGTTAGGGTTAAATAACTTGAACCATATTAATCATTGCAGTAATTATCCAATGGAAGGCTCTTAACTATTTACTTAGTTAATGCAGGTGGTGCTGAAAATCAATTTTGACAAATGATTTGTGTACTGCTCTATGTGTTTGCACTGCTGCAGCAAATGCAAAAAAGTATATAATAACAAAATAAAATATTTTTAATAGTAACAAATAAAAAAAAACATCAACTTCAGCTTCATCAACTTCAGCTTCATCAGCCATCAACTTCAGAGGGCCAAGGCACTGAGTTACTGATCGGAAGATCGGCAGTTCGATTCCCAGCTCAGCCAGGTTGCCATTGTTGGGCCCTTGAGTAAGGCCCTTAATCCTAACTGCTCCAGGGGCGCTGTATCATGGCTGATCCTGCGCTATGACCCCAGTTACGCTGGGATATGCAAAGAAGGAATTTCACTGTGCTGTAATGTATATGTGACAAAAATAAAGACTTAACTTAACAATCATTACCTCAATTATTTTTTTTATTTAAGGTTGAAGGGAGGTTATTAATTTTTTTTCCAGTGCATACAATATGCGTGCAAATATATGATTTAACAAATTATGTCTTTGTAATTCTTGACAGTCTGTTAGCCATTCAGGGTGATTTTCTTTTGATTGATTTTCTTTTTTTCTGTCTTACATGGCACAGTAGCTCCAATTGTGTGGTGCGTGTACTCCTCTACTCTCATAGATTGCAAAATACGGTGCTGTGGTGCTATGGTTAAATTAATATTGTTGCTTTATTCATTTATTACGTTAGACATTATTGGGGACCTAATTGTTCGTTTAGTCAATTATTTCTTAATGATTCATGTAGGAGTTTAATGATAATCATTATTAGTTTAGATTTGTTCATACATCATTAGTCTTCATAGCAAACAGTAGTTTAAATGACAATACATCAATAATGTTCGTCAATATATGCGTTGTCATGATTTGATCTTTGACTCTCTTTACTCAATGAGATGTTTAGTGTTACTGCTGTTTACAGTTAATTGCTTAATTGTCAGTGTGTCCTTCATGAAGAACTAAGATAAATAAGCTGTGTGCAAGTTCATTCTGGTGTGAGGGGCACGGAACCTTCTAAGCAGCTGAACAGCTTTCCAATTTTTTTTTATGTTTGGTTACTGTATATAAGAATCCTACATCACAACCTGCAGGAGATAGGTGTGTGGAATAGCATTTATACAAAGACACAAACATGGGATAGAAAGCCAAGTAGGGATTATGAGTCAGGTATCTCTGACAGCATTGGAAAACACAACTGCCAGAGTATCTGCCAGGTTTAACTAAATCACAAATCCATACAAATTCTTAGTATTATTATTATTTTTTTTTTTTATCTGAACCCCTTTCTAATGTTTCTCTCCGATTCAATGGCAGATGCAGCTAGCTCAGTTAGTCAGAGGTGCATCAACAGCCTGATTGTTATTTATAACAATCAATCAAAAGAGACCAGCTTTTCTCTGCTTGAAGCTGCATAATATCTCCCCTTTACTGTATTAGATACAATAACACTTGCAAATCATTGCTGCCTGGGGCACAGGTAATTGAGGAACATCATACTACGGAAATAATACACACTAGGCTTTCCTGTTGGTTGAAAAAAAATATATACGGCTTTTGAGTGGCACTGTGTGTGCATACCTATCATGGTCTCCATTGCAGAGGGCTCTCACAGGGATGCTGAAAGGTTTCCATACAGGGTTGAGTGTATTTTTCATCACCTCAGTCTTATGGCAAATAGTGAACCTGAATATAGAATAAAAACAAAGATGAGCTAACAAATCCTGCTAATGGTCTAGTTATACATAACATATATATACAGTATATATATATATATATATATATATATACTGTGTAACAGTCATGGTACTGCGTAAAAACAAGCTTATCATCAAGCTGTGACACTTTGAGATGAACTAGTCTTGGTACATTTAGGAAGTAAGTTCTGCACACTGTAAGTAATATACTGAATAATATATTTAAAAGCACTCACTTAGCTGTTCATCATACTGACATGTGTTAAAACTCAGAGTGTACGTGAACTGACTAACTCACGTTCCGTCCTCATTACTCCGGTAGAACACCATAAAAGGATCTGAGCGACCAAAGAAGTCTTTCTTGTCCAGCTTATTGGCACAGAATTGCATAGTGACACAGTCCTGGGGGATGTTGAGAAAGAGGAAGGAAGAGGTTGTAAATCCAATCGGATTATAGTTATCGCCTGCTTGCTTTGCTACAGAGAATCAGCTTGTGTAAACAGAAAAAAAAAGATAATTAAATTAAAACCAGACCCTGTGCAGGACAATTTTCTTCATAGTTTCACATGAAATAATATTTAGGGTATCCAGCAAAGACCTATTAATAAAATCTGTCTAGAAGGATGGAGAAATAGAGAACTGTATATCTTAATGGGTATGATTGTTAATACTATATACTGTATGTGTCTGCGTGTACTGTATGTGGAATGCTTTTAACGGCAATAATGATGCATTTGTACAGTGTTACTGGGAATGATGCAATTCACAAAGTATTTGCATGTTTCATTCTCATCAGTGGACAATGAAAAAGCTGTGAGTCAATTTAACTGTCAAACCTTTCCATACTCTGGAGGTGCCATTAAAGCATATGATTAGATTGAGGTCTGGATCGGAAGAATAAGGAAGGATGGGGAGTGAAGAGATAGAAGGATAGAGAGAAATCAAAGAGTGAAAAGAAGCATTTAAAAAAAGGCAGCGGGAAGATAAAAGAAACCGAGGGATAGCACTGCCTGCCAAATGTCTGAGCTAAATGACAGTTTCACGGGTGTTTAAAGAGTCTGTAAGAATTCAGTACACTTCACTAGGCAAGATAACTAGTATTTTGGCAGTTGCTACTCTCTTAACAGGGTGTAGCTGCCATATAATGACTTTGAGATTGGCAGCGGTTTGAAGCTGCACTTGCCTGAATGTGTGTTTTGCGCATGTGTATCCATTGGGAGTGACAATAAAATAGGTTAAATGCTTCACTTGGGCTGCATCAAATGTAAAAACTAAGACTGTGTAGTCATGACATGTGTATGGAAAAAGTGTATGCGTGTTAAATACCATTTTCTCCATTATGTACCATGATAAGCTTTGTGCCAACACACTCACATCCACCGATCAGCCATAACATTAAAACCTTAAAACATAATGTCTAATATTGTATAAATTAGGTTCCACCACTCAAGGCATGACTCTATGCTACTGTATGGTGCCTGTCACCAGGATGTTAGCAGGGGGGCTACGGGTCCCGTGGGTAATCAATCGGACTGAGATTTGGAGAATTGACAGGCCAGATAAACAATCTTGAACTCTTTTCCTGTTAAACCCCATATGCATCAAGTTGTAATGCACTGGGTGTTCGGATCTGATCCTTTCTATCATAAATAGCAATAAATTGCTTCAGCAAACCTTTTTTACAGGAATTTGTTCTACATTAGCTTTTTTGTGGGACCAAACATTCTAGCCTCCGCTCCCCACAGGTGTAAATGAGTCTTTCCCAGGATCCTGTCACCAGTTTACTGCTACATAATTAATAATCAGTGTTAATGCTACAGTATGTGGTGTTAATGTAATGGATGATCAGTGTATGCCTGCCATCTGTATTTCCTCTGGCTAATGGAATACAATTAGCACAGCAAAGGTCATCATCATTAGATCATTAGTTATAATATTGAAGCCTCAAATAAATATCCGGCAAGACTGTACAGAAAGACTATGTCTGGTTTTAAAGCTTAAAGATTGGGTAGAAAGAGATTTGTTCTGACACTGTGAACTGAATAATGGCTTAAATCAGTGAGACCAAGCATTTTAATGCAAACTGTATGCATTATATATGTCAGATTTTTCTAAAACATAGTGCATTTTTAGTTTGGGAACAAAAAAAATGGGAATACATTTTAGCACACAGAGAACCAAAAATCTCTGCCTTATAAAACCACCTTTTTTGTCCTAACAATCATAAAAAGCAGAAAGCCTACAAAACCTGTGTTGTAGAGTGCTCTGAATCTGTGTGTTACTGATCCCTGGTGGACTATACTGTTCTCCCAGCTGCAGAGTTTTATTGAATGTCATAACACTGGTGTGGCTGTAAACTTAATGAGACAACAGGGAGGAACTAAACTTACTTTCTAGAACATTCTAAAAGAGAAAATCTTTCTTCTTATTATTTGGCCTGAGACAATCTGGGTTTCTGGCACTTTTCCAGTGTAATAACAGACAACTTGAGATTTCATGGAACACTATGATCACGACTGAAGACAACGAGTAAAGCTAGGCCTTACCTAAATTACGGGAGACAAATGAACATATCCTCAGTAATCTTATCTTGATCTTTGTCATGTCAAGTCTGTTTGTGTTTAGAAGCAATTCCCCAAATACAATCCCCAAATCCTCAGCAAACTAGTTTATCCCAGGATATATCCCAGAATTCTCAGTCAGTTCATGCACTATAGTGATGGGTCGTTTATGAACGATTCATTCTTTTTGAACGAGTCTTTAACGTGACTCAGAGAGTGATTCATTCATTTTCTACTGGGCCTGCATGAACCTCCGTAGATTATGTACAGGAAACAGAAATGAGTAGTTACCGTTGAGTCTTTTGGTCCAAATCGTTCATTCGTTCAATCGTGCATTACACAGGAAACAGAATTGAGCAGTTCTTCTTAATGAGTCTTCTAGTCCGAGTCATTCAGTTTTTTTTTGCAACATGACTCCCATAGAAGCTATGCAGTGCAATAGATTCAAAAGAACGAACAAGACTCATGAGAAGAACCGTTCAATTCAGTTTCCTGTGTAATGCACAGCATAGCGTCTATGAGAGTCACTTGACAAAAGAATGAACGATTCGCACCAGAAGATATGAGATTTGAGCTGCGCTCATTCTGTTTATCATCATATGTCCTTAGCTGCATTATAATATTTTTCATTTGTTCATATATTTGTAGATGTGCTGGGGGTCTGTTTATTGAAAATGTACCATTTTATTTTATTTCTGATCAAAAGAACGAAACTAAACAACTTCAAACTAAATTTGTTCATTTTAATGAATGAGATTCAAAGAACCGAGTCACTAAAATGATCCAAACTTTCCATCACTACATCACTACAAGCTGTACCACACATCACCAAATCTGCCGGTTTATCAGTAAGTCTTCCAAGTTCCCTTTAGTTCACGGCTCCTCAGTCTATTTGTCTGTCCTGTTTCCCACCAAGACCGCATCTTTATTTGCAATTAAAAAAAAAAAAAAGCTATTAGATAAAAGTCATAACCAAAATCTTTGTCTGTTATGAGAACGGTAATCTGAATATTTTTATTAAACCGAGTACAGGGTGTACCAGGCATTCATTTGCAGATACTGCCAATACAGCAGAATGTGAGTGTTACAGTATACACTTATTGCCTTGGCTCTAATTAGTGCTATCGTGTAGTTACAGCAGGTGTTATTGCAATTACAATTTAATTGTACTGGTGTATTTAAGTTATTTGAGCTGCATAACGGAGGGAAACGTGTTTGGGCTATATGGATGGTGTTTATTTAGAAAAACTGTAGCCTAGGGCAAGAAACTATAGCAGGTGTAAACTGGTATAGGATTTCAGATCTCTTACTCTGGGTTTTTTTGTTGTGAAGAAAAATGCTGAAAAAGAAACTGGCTGAGATGTGTAGAATCTGCCTTGGTTTCCCCATTCTCTTTTTTATACTGGCAGAATGCAGGTCAGTGAGGATCAGGAGCTGACAGCCAATCTTTTTTTTTTTTACTTGCTTGTTTTTGTTTTTTCTGCACTGCTGCTGCTCTGTAGCTTGCATGAGAATGAAGTTGCAGAGATGAACCAGGTAGAAATGGAGGATAGGAGTACTGATTCTATTATAGCTCTGTAAAAAAAAAAAAAAAAAAAACGTACAAGGACTTTTTAGCTGTTGCAGAAAGTGCAGACATTGCTTAGGGATTTTGTGTTGGAAATGTTCTAACAGCAAGAGTCTTCTGACATCTGAGATGTTATTTCTATACGAACATGAGGTAGCTGCTTCCTTTTGAAACCAACAATCATCTCCACAGGTTTCATGCTATCAGATGACTCACTTCTGTCCAATATATGGACTAATCATTGATAGATATCAGCCCCTCGAGGTTGGAGCTATCTGCAAAATTGATGAGCTTGATGGAGTCACTTTCAGAAGTACAGATGTTGGTGTGCAGTGAGTAAAGAAGAGATGAAAGGAGGCAATATTTTGAAACTCCATTGTTGAGGTAGAATGGATCTGAGAACTGGTTACCCATCCTGACATAATGTTTCAGAAGAGGAAATCAATAAACCGGTTATATTAATAATCCAAGATAATGGCAGTCTGCATTAGTTTGTCAAACAGTAGATTAGGCCTGTTGTTATTTAAGACCAATGTTTGTGCACTTTAGCCACAAAAACCTTATGACACAATCCCGGCCTATATCTTTACCGTTTGGTCAACCTAAATTAAACATGCTTACATTGTGGGGTACATTGCAGAGCCCATGTTGATGTCTATTTATCCTCTTCCCTGGAAGCCCTAGAAGTTCCTCGAATGACTCCCGGAAAGCCAGCTACTTGAATTTCATATTCCTAAACTTGTTAGAACAGAGGCATTGATGATACTGTATTTCAAGGTCATTGCCATCAGTGGAAACTAATCTCTGAGTGTCTGGATGTAAAAATGGTGCTGGAAGAGTCGCACCAACTGCAGAGCACCCATTTCTCTTAAGTACTGTATTTGGTTGATATTCTGTCAGTCAAAGTGGCTGCTCTTTGTCTCACATTTTAAACCCAGTGAGAAAATCCATCAGAGCCTATAATTTCTGAGTCCAACTGTGTTGGTGTTAAAAGCTGGGACAATGAACAAATAATAGCTCAAACATATAATAAGTAGCCAGCTCTTTCATCATGCCCTGCCACCACCGGTAATCCAAACTGGCTGTACCAATTTAGACAAATACTTGTGGTGAAGGCCCACAATATTAATTCCGATAGCTTGTAAAAAACTAAAATTATTTATATCTTGTGATAGGAATCATCATTTTACTTCTGCTCAGACATCATGAGAAACCTCAATCAAATTTGCATTTCTCTTCATTTCTTTTTCACCAGTTCCATTTTTCATCATATTTTTTTATATTAAAGCAATTTTAGCATTTCATAATGAACCGCTTATTGTTCCATCTGGTGTTGTTCAGTGTGACTCTATCAAATAGCAATTACAGTAGATGTAGGAAATGCATAAGCCATTATACTAAATAATCTCTCCGGTAATTCTAGCTGCTTACTCATCCTTATCACAAATCATGGAAGCAAGACCTAAAGCAAATTAAAAAAAAAAAAAACTTCTAAGTTCTCTAAAGCCCTACAGGTCTACCAGGATGTCTTGGAGTTCTAAATTTGTCCAGGCTTTGAAATTGACTTTAGATACAAAGATGCACTTGACCTGACCAAAGAGGAATGCTGCCATATCGTGAATGATCCTATAAGGCCTGAAAAACACTTTTGATCAAAGCTTTATGGCACAAAAGCAAAACCGAAAACTGCAGTGCTAATCACTTTGTTGGCATCTGTCGAAAATACAATAGTTACTTGAGTGGCTTCTGTTGGTCTCGAAAGAGCGCGTAGACATGAAATGTTTTGATGTAGTTAATGTAACAATAGGTTCTTTGTGTGTGTGTGAGAGTGTGTGTGTGCATGTGTGTGTATGTTTAAATGACTATTCTGTTTTATTGCCTTTAAGTGATGAGAAGGAAATGGCTTCAGTTATATGCTCAATCTTCATTAAAATGAGAAAGTTGAGTACTACAGTAAAGATGTAAATTGGCTATTGTGAACTTTACTTAAAAAGAGCTAAATGTGCATCACAACAAATTTAGTCCATTAAAGTATTTACATAAATAGCATACTTACCCTGCAGTTTCCCAGTTCCTCTGCTGTTAAAATGATGGTGCCACATTTTTTCCCCGGAATGCCCCTAAAAACAAGCCAAATGATCTACAGCTCAGGCAACAGCACATTCTTAAGTATGACAATGTGAAGAAATGATTGAAGTGATTAGTAACACAGATAATATTGGAGTAATTATGACAACAGTAAGGTGAATACTGTAGCAGAATATCAGATCCCAGGTAAAGATGAATTATTATAAAGTTAACATTTATTTTTTTTAAAAACCTATGAGGTATACATTAGATTTTATCCTGACAAATGGATCATACCTCTACCAGAAATAATTAAAAATGAAGTAATCAAGATGGTATCAAATGTTACCTTCCAGCTTTAATTCAAGGCATTTACCAAAACTATTAGATTTAATAAGGGTAATTCATTATCTTACTGGATAAAGGTTAACCCATTTGCTTACAATCTAACCAAGAAGCCTGAACATTGCACCCCATGTGCCATAGAAAAGGAAACTGTTATAAAGATGGGAGTTATCACAAGGTAACCACTTTTTTGCTTTTGCTGAACAGTGATTATCAAAGAATACATTAACAAGCACGTACAAGCATTCAGCGGAATATTTCCCTCACATAAGCAAGCTTCAGTATAAGCAAATCAGTTTGAATCCTGCACCTAAAATCATTAACTTGCACTGTACAGTAGCTAAACATAAACCATCAGCGCGTCTCAATAAGTTGATAAATGAGGTTCTGTAATACTGAATTAATTTATAGTTTCACTCTGATGGGACACCAAAACCTTGAATGATGAAACCATTTGAAATGCCCCATCTAATTTCCTGTTACATCCCCCACCAGTGAATTGGGTTGTTTATTATTGATGTGGCTTTTACTGCTCTCTGCTCCCAATGCTTTCCAGCACAGCCAAACTAAATCAATCACATTCACAACTCTCCGTGTCCCATTTCCAAGTGATTTGCATGTGATCAAACATGAGAAACCCCATTGGCTTTGCAAATGTTATATAAAATGAACAAATCAATCAATCTTTAAGAAAGTGTTTGTTTTGATGTTTATATAGTAGGGCACAGAGGCAAACTGAACTAGTTAGTTGCAAATTGAGGGCCACAGGTTCTTGTCTGACTGACAGCTAAAGTGCTGTCTACATGGAGAGGAACGAGTTTTTGAAACTCCCATGAAGAAACTCAATAACAGTGAGTCAGGAAGAACAAAACATAAAAACAATCTAGAAGTGCAATAGTGATTGTATGTCATAACTAAATTAGTGACGTGTGCATTGAAGATCATGTCCTTCCATACAGTATAGCTTGCTGAGTTTCATGAACAGAACATATTGAACAATCCACTGTATGGTACAAAGGTGGAGGAGTTTGGCTGAGGGCATTATTCTTTAAAATGTCGAGATATGTACTGTAGCATTATTGATTGAGAATACTGTAAATGTCAGTTTAAGTGCACTTTATCTGTATCATGACAGAGCTGACGTCTACACGGAAATGACAGCTGAAACAAGAAAAACGAAATAGTCTGTGCAACTTCTGCCCCTAAAACCAGATTATTTTTGAGTAAATACATCATGCCATTGTATGTTCAGCTGCACAAGCAGCACTGATCAAACAAGGTTTTAAGAAAGCGTGCTATCCAAGACAGAGTCATAACGCACACGGTAGAATATTTTTACATACTGAGCACACATGAAAGTGAGCAATAAGGCGATTCAGTCTAATGCCTGTTATTCACCAGCACGATTCACAGAACTGTTTTATTTCTGTGCCAGCCATGCTTTAGCATCTAATTGTGTATGGGGAGAGCTGATTGGAGATGAGGACGTGATTTATGAGGGCACTTCTCGGCATAATAAGTTGCGCAGTGTTTGTGCGGCAGAGCTTGCATTCTACATCTCAGGAACCATTTAAATTCTGGCAGAGTTTTGGCCAGATCCTGGGACTTCAATTTGGTTTCTGCTCAGGCATGTCCTACAATAGGACACAAAACATTAACTCCCAAGCAGTGAAACAATGTTCCAATCAAATGCAGGGTCAAGCAACTCTTTGTAGCGGTGTATTGACATATCCCACAACATACAAATAATGTCCTCCTCTGTGACTTTGGGAAACAATATCATATAATTTCATTGTAAACAGCACGGTTATATGAATCTTCAGGAAGTAAGGCATCTTGGGAGTATTGCTCACACACTCATTAGGATGAAAAATGGTTCTGGTATTTAAAGTAGAGTGCAACCTGTCAAGAGGCAGGTGGAGGAAATCTGCTATTTGGACATACAGCTCAGAGTGTGCTATAAGAAGCTCAAAGCAAACACCACTATCGAGGCCATCAATATAGCAACTGTCCAGCATATCTCACTATTAAAATATCAACGGGAAATGAAGGGGGAAAAGAAAAACTTATTTTTCAGGCAGACAGTGGCTCTACCAGAATGATCTGAATTAAACATAAATTTTTCACTGAGATAAGCTGTGTAATCACAGACCGCTGGTGCATCAAAAACATGATGAACAAAGAGGACATTTGACTCATCATGTGAAACTAAGACAATTAATGGGTTTAATGAAAGTCACTGGATGGCAGGCTCTTATAAACACAACACATGGCTAATCACAGTGACAGCATTAAGAAAACTCTATCAGCAGACTTAGGATTAGAACCATAATAATGTTGATTTTCAACACAGCCATTCACAATCCTTGTGTATCGTAGGATTTAAATTGACCTGATCAGCTGTGATTTCAGTGCTTGCATAACTCGATATGTAAATAGTCATATTTTGTGCATTGCAGTGTATTGTTTTGTATAATACACATTCGGGTTTGGTATATTGAGTGTTGTTTGTGTATCTTTCATGTACTTGGGTTTTGTTAACCCCAGGAGACATGACGAGATAAATGTCCCGTGTTTGTGTAATCTTGGTTATTTAATTAATACAAGCGTAACAAGCATGGGACCCATGGTGCTACTGTATGTCTTCACTAAGTCTTGCACAAAATAAAATAAAAAAAAAACACAGAAAAAGGAAACTCACTTTGCTTGGCTTTCCACTGACGCAAACAAGTTTTGGGAACAGGAAGTACCCCAACCGAATTTATGCGCGTCCGGCTTGATCGCTTTATTAAAGCCAAAATAATTATATATTTTTTTAACTAATTCAATATAATTGAGCATATTATTGAGCACAACTTAATTTATTTAATGAAATTGACTATATTTAAATATGAATGATTAAGTAAGGCATATTTGGTATTAACTAATCCATTTTTCATAGTAAGCAATGTGATAGTTTTCTAAGTGAGCTGTAGTACATTAGTCACATTTGACAGCAACCTCTGATTAGCTGCTATAAGGCTAATATTTTTAAGCTGAAATAGGAACATCTGACAAGTACATACAGTATGAAAGGGCTTGGACTTACACATTGATAGAAACCTCTGCACTAGCAGAATAATGAATATGTTATCCATAAAGGCCTCTGACATAGGAACATCGCTTTATAATAAAAGGTTAGTATGAAGTTACTATACCACATCTATACAACTTTATCCTGTATACAGGGTCTTGGGGGGCCTGGAACCTGTCCCCAGAGACTTAGGGCACATATGTGCAATTTGAGAATGCCAATTAGCCTAATCTGCATATCTTTGGACTGTGGGAGGAAAACCACCAAGCACGAGAAGAACATGCAAACTCCATGCAAACAGAGACGAGAATCGAACCCGGACCCAGGAGGTGCAAGGCGACAGTGCCGTCCTAGTATGAAATTGTTTTAGATTAATCGTAATTTATTTTAACATTAAGATATTATGCCACAAGCACTAGCTACAAGATTATTCATTAGAATCAGTCACTTTAAGGAAATCTAAGAAATTGTAGTCTGATCATTAAGTTAACAATTATTGTAAATTACAGTCAGATGTTTAATGAAATGTATCAGAGTTAGATATTTAAGTTTTCAAGTAAACAAGTATTTACTGTAAGCTGTTTCCATAATTACACTTAGATAACATAATTTTATATTTCCTGTAAGTACTGCACAGTCTTGAGGGGAAAAAATTCAAGTAAGATATTACCAAAGTAACACTGCCTATGTGAGAGTATCATCACAAAAATATAATAATTCTTAGTGAATGTTCTTTAGGCTTAAGATGAAGTATTTAAAATGGCCATAAGTAGACTCCAAAGAAACACTAATACAAGTGCTATGACTTGTACACTGCATTCACTACAAGAGGCATTGACACCACAGTGTTTGTCATTAACCCCACGATCTTAATGAGTGCTCATCTAACATATCCTGAACTACTTTGCGGTTAAATGAGCCTTAAAACATTCTGCTTTTATTGGAGGAAAATATACTTCTTAGGTTTCAAATTAAAATTGTGAGCTGGGCTAAATTGAGCCCAATGCCCAATGGTACACAATCTCAAACAAGGGACTAGAATTAATTAATTAAGTAATGTGCACATGTTTGGAAGGCTTTTTTTTTTTTTTTTTTAATAAAAAGTCCTGCATGGCAATGAAGGCAAATTCTCCTGCCCCTTTTGCTGGCACTGCTGCTTGACTATAATGGTGCTAACCATGTGCAGTGAGTGAGAGAATTCATATCTGTAATTCTGTTATATATCCACTCAGCCATTAGCTTCTCCTGTGACTCTAAAGCTCCACAAGGGTTAGTTAAAACCAACTGCACTACCACATCAAAGATCTATTAGCCTGAATGAAACTGCACCACTAAGTCCACTTACATTTACAATGAGGCTTGACCCGATATAAAGGTTACCCCCAGACTGCTTGCAAGCTAAGCAAATCGGCTAAGGCTGAGGTGGCGTAAAAGGTAACACACTTGTATCAGCATTTTTAAGTTAGGACATTTTAGGTTAAGTAAAGTGTTTGTTTGTTAGCTTGCTTTTAACTTTTAACAACAACAAAAAATCTTTAATATAAAGAATATATATTGTTAAAATGTACATTTGTGGAGGCATCTCTAAAATTCCCTGAAGCACTGAATCACTTCATACATTTGCATAATTGGAGACCATGATGTAAAATAGAAAACTGCCCATTGTGCATTATTTAAATGACACATCTTTCCTTATTTCTGATGATCTGTTGTTTGTAAAGTGCAGCTGGTATTTCCTTTAGCCGGTATTCCCTTTAACAGTTTCAGCACGGTAATACAGTGCTTACAAACATACCTGCAGTGTCGTTAGTGTGTATTTGAGCGTGTTCAATTTTTAATAAGATGGTGCTCATATGGCACAATTAGGATGACCTTGTGTCAAGTGTCAGGAAGTTGTCTGTGGTTCAATCAATAACCAGGAAGCAAGCCACTTTAGGATTGATTGGGAAGTTGCTTAAATACACCACACTAAGAGGTTATGTTAAGCCTGTACAACCAGAAGAAGCCTAATAATTATAACAATTTGGAAGCAGCAACACAAATGTTTGTGTTTCCTCATGTTTCCTCTATAGTGGCATCTCATAAGGAAGGCTATAGGGTTGACGTCTTCACTCATTGCGCCAGTCTCTGTATAGGAAGGGGAGCACCTGACATACAGTATTTCTTCCATGGCCTAATCTGGTAAAAGGATTAAATGTTAGGCGTACAGTCCACAAAGTGTCACAGGGCATGTATTGTCTGTAACAAGTAATGATGATCATGCTGCAAGATTGGTGAGTTACTTAACCAAATGAGGTGATATTTCCTTGAGCATAATACCTGACTCACTCCATAATCATCAGCTCTCTAGTGCACACAAGGTGGTCTTAGTGCCAAGGCATGCAGTATCCCACCTGTTTTTGCTGTTGTGACTGCTACCCGAAGGCAGTCTCTAGAGAGACACATTTCAATTTGGCATCCAGCATGGTCTCATAAGAAGCAGCCTTAAATGACTCTAGCACTAGTGGGAGATCCTGCCAGGCTCTTAGGGAAGTGGCAGATGATAGCACCTTATTTCCAGCAAGACACCTTCAGTGGTGCTGTGATGCATTACAATGGCATTCACATACCTTCAGTATAGACAGTCCCTGCATAAAAGCTACTGCAGTATGCTATAGGGACCAGGTAGCACAGGTAGATCCATTAAATGGTATGCACACCACTTAAGAGCATAATAGGTGCACTGTGTACTAGGGGCTTTTAAAATTATACTGTTAGGTCATAGGGTTCTTGTCTTTCACTTGAAAACTTATCTTTCCTTGAAAATGTCAGGAAACAAAAGAAGAACCCAGTCAACTAACTAATGAGTGCTCTTAAATCAATGTTAAAAGCAAGATATGAACAATTCCGCAAGTATGCATGACCAAGGATATGATATTCAGGATGTTGTCAACTTATAGGCTTCCTAAGCTCAGAATATTGTCATAGTGTTATACAGATGCAGTTCCATAAGGTGTGCATTAGGTCCGACACGTACAAGGAAAGATTTCTGCATCACATGTAATTTTTTTAGTCATGCAAAAAATTTCAATTATTTTATATGCTGACTTTGTGTATGCCATGTGTATGCCACTGGACATGAAAGTATCCGCACAATGTTCCTTGGCTATGCTGTGAGCATCCTTGAATTGTATCACTGTAAAAAATATATATAATAATGAACTGCCCTTATAGTGTTTAAACTTTTATCTTCCTTTTATTGTTCATTTAAAAAAAAATCTAAAAACTTTTTTTCCCACAAAAAAATTTAAAAAGCTCTAAGTCAGAAACTTCTACTACTTCTACTAAGGGAATATCTGCTGTGTCTGCAAAGACAAAATGCTTTGACTCTCCCACTCCTGTCATTGCTATGTGACATTAATAGCTGCCTGGAGCTAAAGCATATCTCTCCTTTTTAATATAAAACTTTTGTCTGAGAGACAATGGCTTGATTTTAGATGTGCATTAATCCTTTCACTAGACAGGGTAAGTTACAAAAACTGCAGCATGTAGGTTCTCAGTAATGCAGTTAAAACAAAAGCGATATAACAGAGAGGTACTGTAAGACACATGGTACTGTCAAAGGTAAGACTGAACCTATGGTTTAAAGGTATATATGCTAGGATTAGCACCTACTATATACAATTTGATGTGTAGCTCAAAGTATTTAAATATATATATAGACATCTAAATAAGGGAAATTTAGCTGTAAATAGACAGCAACAACAATGCTATGTTGCTTTATTATTCCCATAACAATTGAGTACACAATGGAGTTGTCCAGCAGTTTTATCAACTGCTTGCAGAAACAAAGGGCAAAACTATACACTGTAATTCATCATTTAATGACAAGAAACACACCAGACACCAGTAAAACATCTTCTGTGTATGTGTGTGCGTGTGTACGTGTGTGTGTGTGATAAGTTGGTAAGCTGACAGACACAGTATACTCAAGGAAAGCAGGTCATTCAATGTGCTGTGACTGAGAGAAGGCTTGTGTAGATAAAGTTAACAGATGTGCACAAGCCTCCAGATGCTCTTTCGCTTCCTCAGTTTCTTTACTTTAAGGCACTGAACCACACAAGCAAACCGTAACCACAAAAAGAGGATGCCTCTTTACCCCGTTCATAAACAAACAGAAATAAGATGGCTGAGAACCAGGAGGGTGAATCTTTACAGTGTTGCTGCACTAAGGCTGAAATCTCCTGCAAAGCTCTCTCCCACCGGCACACAATCGCAGTCCAGCAGATGAAGGGATTTCACACATCCCTAGCCAGAGTGGGACAGAATTGACTTTTGTATTGGATCAGTAGAGATGCCTACACACACACACACATACTCACAAACGCACACGCGCGCACACACACACACACACACACACACACACAGGCATGCACACACCACATCATACGTTCACAGACTATGACAAAACCTCTAAAATGTGATTTTTTTATTTTCCTCAGCTGCTGCTGTGGTTCCACCATAGCCATGAACTATGATCAATCAGTTGGCAAGTTGCATAATAAGCACTTAGCTAATAAGCAACTAAATAATGTTAGCACTTAGCTACCTGATTTTCGCCACTTTCTTTGCTTACATTTTAAGACTTTAATGATCAACAGCAGCATCATCATAAAATATTTATAAGATATATATATACACGATTTTATTTATTACTAACATCAGTTAATTTCGCTTGCTGGCTAGATTTTTTTTTTGTTGTTGTTGCCATGCAGTTTCTGTCACAGTTCTTGCCATTCTAAGCCACTTGGCTTAGCAAAAAATTATTTTACCTGACAATAACATTTTGAAGCGGCTGATGCCATACTGATTTCAGCAATTCCTTAACCATTTATTATATTAGTATTGAGAAAATACCTGTTTTAAACACATTAAATATATCAACATAGTGTAGACAGCATATCTGCCTATATGAACAGTTATATAGGAGAAGTTTAACCACTTAAAAATGACCTTTGTTTTAATGCAGTATTCTCATACTGCCACCAAGGCTAAATGATCTTTTTGATGTTTTAGATCTTTTCAGCAATCATTTATAATGAATAAAGGTTTTAAAGAAAATACATGATGTTTGATCTAGACATCTCTCTCTCTCACTCTCGGTTCGGTCATGAGTTATGCAAACTAAATCTGCAATAATCCACTCATAAAACATATAAATTTATATTAAAGATCATTTTAAAATGTTGGTCATAATGTTGACCACTATGTCTTCATTTTCCTTTACTTAACTGTGAGCATGGGTGCAGGAAGTACTGTATAAACACTGGCTCAGATGAGTAATTGTAAAGTGGATGCCTCTTATTATGCTCAGAGGCACTCAAACTTATCTTACCCACGGACAGCGACTGTAGATGGTTATGCTTTAGGGAAACATCTTTCAGTATGCCTTAGTGAAATAAAAACAAGATGAAAGCCCTACAACAGCTGAAAAAAACATTCAGCCTCAACTACTAATTAAGACCATTAATGAATGTGGATCAGAGCTCAAACTGATCGACACAATTACAGGTAAGCAAGACTTTATTAAAACCAGGCAAAAAAAATAAAAAATGCGTAATTAACTTGGAGGTCGGAAACAGGGTAGGACCAGGTGATGTGTAAACAGACATAAACAGGGCTAGGTGATCTCAAGAGGAACTGGATAGAAGCAAGGTCATATACAGAAATTTCAAACTGAAATAACAGGCTTGGTAAAGACCTGGAAAAGTGTATCTTTCCCCTTAGTTGGGTGTGTAAAGCGTGCTCTAACAGCAATGTTACTAGGCTGTGCCGCATTCTGTAAATTGTCTAGAGACATTTGCACTAGGGGCAAATATTTTTTTAAAGGACTTCAGTACACAGTCCAACTACTGCATGACATGTTATGCATATAAAGTAGAAGAAGACAATGCTGACGAGCTTGCTATGAAACTAGATAACACAGCAAATCCAAGAAGCTGATCACTTTGTACTATATCACACACAGGCTGATGCAGGAGATTTGCCTTGTACACAAATAGTCACAACTGAAGCACACTCCCTTTTATAAATTCTGTTTGGCAATAGGTTAATCTGTTGTTGCAGTAGGCTTGTAAAACATATACACTTAAACCTTGAATTGCGAGCATAATTCATTCCAGAAGCATGCTTGTATATCAAAATACTCGTATATCAAAGCAAATTTCCCCATAAGTAATAATGGAAACTCAAATGATTCATTCCACAACCCCAAAATGTTCATATAAAAATAATTAATACAAAATATAAAGTAAAACTAAAACAAATTAAACTGCACTTTACCTTTGGAAAGAGTCCCGACAGAGCAGTGTTTCCATTAGTGTGCGTGTTTGTGCACGCATGCTTGTGTGTATGTGTGATGCTGAAGTAAGACGAGAGGAGGGAGGGAGCTACTGTGTAGGATGACTTTCACACACACGCACAAACACACACACACACACACACACACACACACACACATTAAACGGAAACACTGCTCTGTCTGGAAACTTCTTTAAAAAGGAAACTTTCTAATGACACGCGTACGCAAGGGCTTGTAAACTAACATAATCACTGCCTTCTGACAGAGAGAGACTTTGGATCTTTAAGAAGAAACCTTAACCTCTCTAATGACACTTGCTTTTGCTTTATGAACACGTACACACACACGTGGTCACAATGTTATTATAAACAGTACACGCGTGCACGGATGTTGACTATAAGAGTGATGCACATACACTGAGCATGGGAGATGCTTAACCAAAATCACACAACTTGTGAGAGAGTTGTCAGATGTGATTATGTGACGCTTGGCAGACAAAGCTCATGCGTACTACTCGTATATCAAGCCATTGCTCGCAGACCAAGTAACTTGCAAAAACTACTTCTTATGATATATAATTAATCATTTCTACAAGTATACCGCTTAAGCAAGGCTATCCTCATGTGTGCTTCCTCCCCATAAACTTTTTGAACTTTGTAACATGTGAAACACTTATGTTTGTGGTGTTGTTAATCCCTAATAATTTTAGACCATTTTATTTATTTTCTAAGAGCAGGCCTATATTAATGTAAAAGTCAGGCAAATGTAAGCTTAATTCCTTTATGGGGAAAAATTGTGTGTTAAAACAAGGGTGCAGGTAGCATTTTGGTATAGGAAAAATATAATATTGGAAACAGATTATTGTAAATGAGTTATGTACAATATATTATATCTGGAATTATAATACTTCCATTTTTTTCCTGCTAGTCTGTGCTATTATTATTGTGTGCTGTTCTATTTACATCAAGTGTAACAGATTTATGAGACATTTATGAGATTTCAGTGTGGCATGGGGTAGATGGAACAACACCTTTTTGATCATAGTGCTCTGCACTTAGTTTACATTCCTAGAATCATTCTAAGTCTTAGTATTGTTTTACATGTCACTTGACTGAAATAAAGAAACCCTTAACATTTATCATTTTTCTGTTCACTGAATAAAGACGCAAGTCAAAAACACTTGTTATTATTTCTCTATACCAGAGGTCTCCGATCTAGGCAGGAGTCACACCAGTTTCCACTTGTTTAATCAATTCATCTTGGGCTCCAATCGACTATCAAGTGTGCCTTCTATTCGGCTGCTTAGAAGATTGAAGAGCCCTTCTCTAGATCACAAAAATGATTCCTAATTTGAAACACCACTTTATACATTTTAGCTAATTACAGTGATATTTATATGTTGTGGACATGCACAAGAGAAGTTCCTTTTGTCACTTTTGTTATAGCAGCTATAATTGGGGGTTCCCTTTCCTAATAGTCCATGGTTTTTTTTCTCCCTTGAAGTTAAGGCAAAAATAAATCATCATATTTTGTAATGTCAATGAGAATCCTACATTAGTTCGAAAGATTCTCTTATGGGGGAAAATTGTACTGACTTTTATGAATTGTTGACTATATATATATATATATATATATATATATATACACACACACACACATGTGGACAAAATTGTTGGTACAAAATCTTCGGTCAATGAAAGAAAAACTCACAATGGTCACAGAAATAACTTTAATCTGACAAAGTCATAATAAATAAGAATTCTATGAATGTTAACCAATGAAAGTCAGACATTGCTTTTCAACCATGCTTCAACCTAATTATTAAAAAAAATAAACTCATGGAACAGGCCTGGACAAAAATGATGGTACCCCTAACTTAATAGTTTGTCGTGCAACCTTTTGAGGCAATCACTGCAATCAAATGATTCCTGTAACTGTCAATGAGACTTCTGCACCTCTCTGCAGGTATTTTGGCCCACTCCTCATGAGCAAGCTGCTCCAGTTGTTTCCGGTTTGAAGGGCGCCTTTTCCAGACGGCATGTTTCAGCTCCTTCCAAAGATGCTCAATAGGATTGAGGTCAGGGCTCATAGAAGGCCACTTTAGAATAGTCCAATGTTTTCCTCTTAGCCATTCTTGGGTGGTTTTAGCAGTGTGTTTTGGGTCATTGTCCTGTTGCAAGACCCATGACCTGCGACTGAGACCCAGCTTTCTGACACTGGCCTGCACATTTCTCTCTAGAATCCCTTTATAGTCTTGAGATTTCATTGTACCCTGCACAGATTCAAGACACCCTGTGCCAGATGCAGCAAATTAGCCCCAGAACATAACAGAGCCTCCTCCATGTTTCACAGTAGGGACAGTGTTCTTTTCTTGATATGCTTCATTTTTCCATCTGTGAACATAGAGTTGATGTGCCTTGGTAAAAAGTTTCATTTTTGTCTCATCTGTCCATAGGACATTCTTCCAGAAGCTTTGTGGCTTGTCAACATGTAGTTTGGCATATTCCAGTCTGGCTTTTTTATGATTTGTTTTCAACAATGGTGTCCTCCTTGGTTGTCTCCCATGTAGTCCACCTTGGCTCAAACAACGACGGATGGTGCGATCCGACACTGATGTTCCTTGAGCATGAAGTTCACCTTGGATCTCTTTAGAAGTCTTTCTGGGCTCTTTTGTTACCATTCGGATTATCCGTCTCTTTGATTTGTCATCAATTTTCCTCCTGCGGCCACGTCCAGGGAGGTTGGCTACAGTTCCATGGATCTTAAATTTCTGAATAATATGTTCAACTGTAGTCACAGGAACATGTAGCTGCTTGGAAATGGTCTTATAGCCTTTACCTTTAACATGCTTGTCTATAATTTTCTTTCAAATCTCCTGAGACAATTCTTTCCTTCGCTTCCTCTGGTCCATGTTGAGTGTGGTACATACCATGTCACCAAACAACACAGTGACTACCTGGAGCCCTATATATAGGCCCACTGACTGATTACAAGATTGTAGACACCTGTGATGCTAATTAGTGGACACACCTTGAATTAACATGTCCCTTTGGTCACATTATTTTCAGTATTTTCTAGGGGTACCATCATTTTTGTCCAAGCCTGTTCCATGAGTTCATTTTTTTTTATAATTCCGTTGAAGCATGGTTGAAAAGCAATGTCTGACTTTCATTGGTTAACATTCATAGAATTTTTATTTATTATTACTTTTGTCAGATTAAAGTTATTTCTGTGACCATTATGAGTTTTTCTTTCATTGGCCGAAGGGTACCAACAATTTGTGTGTATATATATAAAATCACATATATAATCACATGACTGGTTACCCCAGATCCAGGTTCATGTTTTAAAAAAGCACAACTATTAAAATATCTAAGTGTTCAGTATAGGACTTGCTTTCTGTGTTTAGCTATGACAGTTGTCCTTCCCTACTTATGCACATTTAAGCTGTTACTTTGCCTCTCTAGTTCCTTCTTTTAATTGTCTTTTTGTTTCATGTATGTTATGTATACTTGTAATAAATGAAATCTGCACTAGCATCCACCTCCATGTACAATTTTGGGGCAAAAAACACATGCCCATCTCTTATTCAAAGCCTGTATTCTTGAGTACATAATGTAACTTATGTAGCTTCTGTCACTTTACAGCAAGCAAGCATGTGCTACAGTGCATTAGCTGCTTACCCCAGAGGCTTTTCTAATCGACTGGCTGGCGATCCCACTATCTCACCCAGAGTGCAGAAGGTCTGACCCAGGAAGTCCTGCAGAGGGTTAGCATGAGAAAAAGAGAAAAAAAAGAAGGACCGGAGGCAAATCCGGAACACAGGAAATGGAGTGAAGAGAAAGCACACTGAGTCAGAGCAGCGTTTTACCAAGAAATGTGTTGTACAGCTAATAAAGTCAAGGAAGGCATTCACGTACGTTGAATTCGGAGGGCTTCCAGGGAACAGGCAGGCACCGTCATTAGCAACAACAAAAGAGTACATCATGTAACAGAAAGGATTTTAAAAAAAAGAAGGAAGAAAGAAAAAAAAACAAGGCTAAAATAGTCAGATATAAGAGGTGGTAGAGAGAAAAAAGAGAGTGAGAGCAGGAGAGAAAAAGACTAAATAGAAGGAGGAGTGGGGGTGAACCACCGCCCTCGATAATCCATTTACACGCATTAATGTGAATACCAACTCATAAATCATAATCTGAAATAAAAATGGAAATGAACATGTTTTGGTGATATGCAAACCAGTGGCAGAGGTTAAAAAAATCTATTACTAATACCCAGGAGTGAAAAATTAAAAACTATCAAAGCTTCCATTTCTGAAATACTGTGTCCAATTTTAATAAAGTTTTGAAAAGTCTTAAATGCCATACTCATACTAAAAATGGAAAATAACAATATTATGTGAAACCTGCTCTGAAAGCTTTGATAAAGGCATCTAAATATGAACGATTTCATTTCCTATAGAAATGAACTTGCACATTATGTGTGTATCATGGGCACACATAAAATATGCTAACCACACATTTAAAATGAATTGCTATCAGTAGGGAATAACTGGTTAATAGCAATGAGCAGATGTTGCTTCATTAGTTACTAGACACTGATCCAAAATAACATTAATTCCTTGTACACACAGCAGTGTTATTATGAATTAAAAGCATGTTACACCATGTGAATGAGTAAGTCTTATTTGCATAAAACCAAAGTTAACATGGGAAAGAGCATGCGCGGTAAAATAAATGTGGTCATTATTTCTACTCAAAGGAGATTAAATGCATTCTTGTTCCTTGGTAGCCAACAAGCAGACACACATGCAGTAGTATCTAACAAACTTACATGCTTGGCCAGGTCAGGACTTTTGGAATCAATGTCATATCTGAAATCAGTGAATTAAAACATATCTTTCAAAAAATTATTAATAACATTCTGTAACATTTGATTGAGTAATTTACAGGGCCAGAAGCCATAATTGGACTGCACTATGTATAAAAAAAAGTTGTTTATATAAAACATTATATCATCCCATTTGAATATCAACTCACTCAGTGTCAATACACTTAAAGCTGACACTCTGCATTTATTATTAGGATATTAAAGGCTTCAGCATAAATCCAATATGCTGGAAAACAAACCATTTAAAAATTTAAATTACAATTATCTAATAAATTACAGATTCTAGGTATAAGCTGTAATACTTATTTTCTCTATTATTTGTGCCTCTCTAATCACAGGATATCAAGTCTATCATAAAGATGAGTCTACATGAAATTCCTCTGAGACCCTTGACAACTGCATCTTCTTATAATTAAAGCAGGAGCCACAGAATCACAGTGTGGAGAAGTGTGATATCTACAGATCTATTCTAATGCCCCCAGTCAGACGTCACATTCTTGTTAGTAAGCCATTATATTAAGAAATGGGTCCCTGTGAGATGAGCATTAATAACTCACAATATTAAAAAGTTGAGTCAGATTCACTAGCCCAGGAGGTCACACAGTCCTGACCATATGTGCTTTGTTAAGAAAAAAATTGTCTCCCTAGAGCCCTGGTGTGATTTAGAGGCAAGTCTCTGAGGTTTGCAATTATATCTCACACCTCCGGTCAGTGCATGTGCTTTGCCCCTTCAACTGAAAGAAAGCTATTAGAGTCAAAGAAAGTGAAATGGAAAGATGCGTGAGATTGGAAATGAGTGTCACTGACTTGTGCTAAACACTTAAAAGAATTAGGACAAAAATTATCTACAGTATATTAATTTATCACTTGTTTGGCTTAGTTTGACTTGCACTTTTACACCTGACTACACATGACTTTACCTCTTAAGTTTTAAAATGGTGATTTAATTTATTAAAGGAAAAAGCTGTCAAAACCTACCTGGCCCTACTAGAACCTGACTGACAAAGTAAAGCATGCTAAAAGATCTCAGAAAGCAACACAACATGCCACGATATAAAGAAATAGTTGAGAAACAAACAGTTGAGAATCAAAGTAATTGACATGTATCAGGGTTACAAAGCCATTTCTAAGGCTTTGGGACACCAGTGAACCACCGTGAAAGCCATTATTCACAAATGGAGAAAACTTGGAACAGTGTTGAACCTTCGCAGAAGTGGACGGCCTACCAAAATTACTCCAAAAGCACAATGACATCTCATCCAGCCATTATATTCAAGTGCACTTGGATTATGCAGCAGGCCAATGACCCGAAACACGCCACCTCTAAATGGCCCAATAAGAAATTAAGGTTATGGAGTAGCCTAGTCAAAGTCTTCATTTAAATCCAATTGAGGTGCTGTGGCATGACCTTAAACAGGCCATTAATGCTTGAAAACCCTCCAAAATGGCTTTTTAAACAAGTTTAAACAATTCTGCAAAGAAGAATGGGCCAAAATTTCCTCCACAGATATGCAAAAGACTCGTTGCAAGTTCTCATAAACGCTTGATTGCAGTTGTTGCTCCCAGTGTTGACACAGTTATTAGCTATTAGGTTTAGGGGCAATTACTTTATTAGATAGGCCATGTATATATACAGTACATATACAGTATCTGAGATGCACTGTATATAGAGAAGCAATACTGTATGCCAATATACAAGAGTAATAAAAGGAAGGAAGAAAAGAAAAGAAAGGAAGAAAAGAAGCAAGAATGGAAGGAATAGAAGTATATTCCTCTGTGTAAAGATAAAAAGGATTAGCTTACATGTCAAACCGCAGATTTTGCTTCTCCTCAAAAAAATAGTCCAGAATGTACTTCCTCACAAAGTCTGGGTTGAGTGTGTTGTCAATCACTTCTGTCCTCCCAAACTATGAGTGAAAGAGAGAGAGAGAGAGAGAGAGAGAGAGAGAGAGAGAGAGAGAGAGAGAGAGAGAGAGAGAGAGAGCGAGAGAGAGCAAGACAGTGTAATGATGAGGGATCGTGACAATATTTAAAATCTTAACAGTAGAAGTGCTAGTGAAATCTCTATTATGTTTCCACCCTTTATGGCATAATGGACACAGAGAACTCCAAATGGAGAAGCATATTATATATACTGTATGTATGTATGTATGTATGTATATACTACAAGGTTCACATGGTGTCATCGGATATGAACTTAGTACCTTCCTGGTCAGGATTGAAGTGGCATAAAGATCCCTAAATACACTCCGTTTAAGCAAATTACTAAGACCTAGAGGTCTCCAAAATGTGTGTATTAATTTTCCAGCTGAAATACAGTGCAGATTCTGTGTTTTAGCATGCTTGATTATCTTTCTTTTTCTATCCTTTCTATCATTTTCCATCATTTCTGTAGTTGTACTGTAGTTCTGCAGTTTTATATATACCGCCCTGGAATGTCCCTTAGGTGGAGAGCATTTTCCTATCAGGGCACAGCTGAGGAACATCTCCTTTTTAACCCACTTATGTTTAAGACCCACATTTTTGCAGTGTTTTCAACCCATATTCTGTTGAACCAAACAATCAGTAATATATATTTTTCAGTGATCCTTTTCCAGATCAGTGATTCTGATTTTTATTTTTTGTATTTTTTTTTGGGGGGGGGGGGGGGGGGGGGGGGGTTAAAAGTTGCACTGAGTAAATACAGCTGGATAAACAAAAAATATGTCTTCCCTCATTTCAGGCTTCAAAGCAACAAAATGTGATTCTTTTTTATACCCATTGTATAAACATCTGTGATCCCATAAAGCTATAACAGACCTCAGAAATCCTATCAAACAAAACAGCTTGCCACACACAAGCTGTGTATCCAATGTCTCTTGATTACACCTCTATGTGCTGTCACCTTGTCTCTCTGGTTGAATTTTCTTCCGCAAATATTACTTTCATAAATTTGATTAAAAAAACATAAATAATAATTAATTAATTAATTAATTAATTAAATGCATTGCTCCCAAATGCGGCAAAAACAGTTCTAGGGATAGTTCAAAGCTTCTGAAAGAAGAATATATAGTGATCTCATTTTGCTGTCATGCTATTCAAATACAGACAAAGATACTGTCATTACAGTACACTATTCTCTAGTTGGCATGGTGCTGAGCACCCCCTATTAGCATATATGTATCGAGTCATAAAATTCTCTCCAACGGTTCTGCATATTTTAGTTGTTGTGTGTTAACACCTCTTGCTAATGAACTTCACACAGAATGAATATCCTCTAATATTTTTATACACGTTGTGTTTGCAGCTTTATTCCAGACACATGTGAGTTACAAAACATATGCCCTTCTGGTAAACTTTTTGTCTGCTTTGCCACCTGCCCAAGCAAACAGTACAGCAGCTTGGAAAACATATTCAGGTTGTTTGTAATAACCACATTGTACAACAGTCACTGTGTATAACCATCAGCAAATGTGAGGCATCGTAGTATGACACATCTAAGACTAACCCTTCGGTCTCCAGGCTACAAAGGACTATCTGCTGTTATTAGAACACAGCGGCTTGTCATAGCCCAGAGCGCTAAACTCTGTGATCTCTGTCTGCAGGCGAACAGAGGTACAAAGAGTAGAAGATGTGCTGCTCCCCCCTCAGTACCTCCTTGCCAAAAGATGGCAGTTCATTCCCTTGTCTAATTGTGTTTACCATGAATAATTCAATTTAAAGAGGCAGCTCTTCAGATCTGCATAAATAAAATATTCCTCATAAGTGTTAGTCTACAGTGACAGTGTGAACTCCTAGTCAGAGGTTTTCTATTCGGTTGAGAAGTGAGGTTGAAAATGAAGCACCGAAAATGCAAGGTCTGACAGGAACCTAATTATATGCTTCTTACATTGCAGATTATGATGCAGCTCTGGGTTATTCACCAGGATCTTCTGGAACATTTCCACTCAGTAAACTATGAGCTAAGTCACTATGGTTTGATATATGCTAATAGTGTTTCATTCAGCCTATAATGAAACACTCTTCAACTACTTAATGTAGAGCACATCACCTGAACACTTTAATGTAGCTCGGGTTGATTACATTTAATTGAGATTTTGTGCCATTGTTTGCAGCTAATTCTGAATTTATATGTTTGTTTCATGTATTTAAATGATGTAAATATTACAGGGTGCTGTTTAATATATCAGTATCATTGTATCCATTAGAGGTGACAATGAAGAAATGGTTCTGTACAAGACGTGACTCGAATAGAAGTTCTCAAGCACTGTCACTAGCACAGAACTCTGAGGTGTCTGTGCAGCCATGGCAGTCCGTTATTTGACTAAATGCGACAGATCCATTGACAATAGGCATTCATGTTCGACAAACCCAGAAAGGAATAGATGGCAGGTCCAAGAGCAAGTCAACATAACCGGTGAAACCAGGATTCTGCTCAGCATTCTCCCACCCATGCCACTCAGTTCCATTCATCATACCAGCAAACTATCAAACTGCCCATTTTAAATATGTATTGCTTCATGAAATGTACTTATCCATTGCTGCTATGGTCTAGTCATTTTGTTTCACATAGTCCCTTGTCTAATTGTCCATGTCCCCATGGGTCTCAGAGCTCCCCCAAAGTGTGTCTGTTAATGCTCCAGCTAAAATTACCCTCAGAAAAATGCATTTTTTATACCTGAAACTCCCCTTGTTTTACTCCATGTCCAAACACTCTGTTTCAGTGTTTATGAGTGTACATAAATACAAAAATGGGAAAGGGACATAAAGCAGGAAATGTTTGTATGCATACATTGGAGACCCAGCTGAATGAATAAAATGACTAAAAAGTGAATTTTGCATTACGTAAGTTTTATGTAGAAAACTATTTATACCATTTATTTATACTAATTATTTAATTATGTACTTATGTCCTATTTATGTACTGAAATAGAGCAATTTTGACATTTTACCAAAATAATAATTGACACTGATAAATACTCATGAATAATTAATTTATTATTAATTTAGTATTGAATAAAAAATCATTCAAATGTTATATTACTGTACATTTTCCTAAGAATAAGATATCCACTGTATTTTGATAAGGTATCTACTGTACAGCTATCTACTGTATTTTGTTACCACATGGGTAAATAAAAGGTAGATAATACTTTTTCAGTTTATGTCTATATTCATATGCCAATAATTGTCTTTTGGATATTTTAAGGAAATATATCACCAATTTTTTTTAAGCAAAAAAGACTCTAAAAACAAAGTATTTTATTTCCTGTACGATCTTCTAACAATTGAAATTTGGAGAACATTTATACAAGGATCTTGGAATAATTCAGTCAATTTCTTTTTTATTAGAGCATTAAAAAACTGAGGTGGCTATTGCAAAATTCACCCTGACTATTCTGCAGATGGGCGGCTCCATACACAACACGCTGTGATGAGTGTGTGTTCCTCCGATTTTTTCCAGCGTTGATTAGGGTGCACACATTAGCCATAATATTAAAACCTGTACAAATCATTGAAGACCTGTATTGGTCTTCAGAAATGTTTAGCCAGGTGGTACATGTGAAAGTAACATCTGCTTAACTGTCAGGAGACAAGGTTACCCAGCATAACATTGCTCAGAGCATCACATGGCTCCAGCAATTTGTCTTCTCAAAATAAATCTTCGTTCCATCTGTTGCCCAGGTATGCAACACACCCACGCATCCACATAAGGTTAAAGAAAATCAAATGTCAAACAAACCATGGATCCATAGTGGCCTCACCCTGCAACCCAAAACTCCCAAAGGATACAGAGGTTCTGGAGAACAATGCCTCAGGGGGCCAGAGCTGCCCCAATAGCACAAGGGGAGTGCAAAATCTAGGTGGTTATGATGTTAATGTTTTTATGTAATGTATGCAACTCTGGATATGGTAAAATATTTTCAGTATAAATATTTATATAATAAAATGTGTAGATAAAATTAAAATAAAATGTTGATTGAGCATTACAGCCCTCTTGTTTGGTTGTTGTTGTTGTTGTTGTTGTTGTTGGCTATAAAATCAACACATCTTGATATAAATTTTATTCCATTCTTCCTTGAAAAATTATCCAGATGTATCAAATAATGAGGAGGTCTCCTGCACCAAAATAGTTTGGAACTTGGATCTATACATGAGCAGTTTGACAGCAAAAATAACATAACATAACATTTTTGCAGAAAAAATAAAAGCTGCAGTTTATTCAGATGAAGCAAAACATATCGCAATCTGATATTGAATATTTTGTGCATATTTTCTTCGAGTCAAAAGGTTATATCAGTTTTTTTGTTATTGTACAAAAAACTATAATTCCCACAGATTTGCTACAAATCAGCCTGTGTTTGTGGTAATTTAATTTGTGGTCATTTAAGTCAGTATCAGTATTACATTGAAGTATTATACATATACATTAAAATATAGCAAACAAATTGTTTGATTGTGGTTTTATAGTTAAGTCATTTAGAGTCAAAAAGAAAGTAGTAGCAGCAAATTAGATCAAGAAAAATAATTTTGTTGCACACAATTTTTTTTTTATTACAGTGATTGTATTAGATATTGAGAGACATTATAAACAACGCCAAATCCTCAGTTTACAGCATCATGAGTTTCCTCCTCCCATTTTTAATCTTACTTTGGTATGTGAAGACAGTTCCTTATCAAAGTATAAGAATGCACAATTTAACCGACAGCTTCCCACACACAGCTTGTGCATCTCATGTCTCTTATGCACAAAGCACTTGTGTGTCTTTTAAGTGTTGTAATGCATATAATTTTCTTTTCACAGCTCCAAAATGCAGCAAAACCAGTGCAAGTGATAGGAGAAGCTAGGGGGAAAAAACGCATAAATTTGGAAGTGAAACTGAAGACTACAAACTAATTTTACTACAATGGATACAACACAGAATCCCACATGCAAATTGCAAAATGTCTTTTTCTTTCACAAAAATAATTAAGGTTTTTAAGCAACACATATCTGTAAATTACTCCTAGGGTGATTGCAATGGCAGTAACAGTGTGTAAAATTCCCTTTTCACAGCTTCAACATTCCCTAAAAAAATGTTCACTACCAGCAACCACTGTTTTGGTTGCATCACTGACAAGCGTGCAACTAAACGTTTATTTGCCCCTCGATAACCAAAGGGCTCATTTGGCATGGGGCCTCCTCTTTAAAAGGTGTGTAACGGGGCAGGGCCACTAAGTCTGGCAAGGCTGACAAGAGATAATTGTTAATGGACCTTGAGCTTGCCTGCTCTTTAAAAGCATGGCAGGGAGCTTAGCTTAGGGTCCAGAAGTTTGGGAGTGAGGAGAATGCGTGTCGAACGTTAAATGTGTAGGTGTAATGTGAACGTCATGTAATGTGAGCAGGGTGTTGCAATAATGGATTTATTTGTTATTTTGTCTCTGGTTATGCTTTGTATGTCTCTGCTGTGTCACTACTGTTGGTGGGATGGAGGTGTGTCTTCCCTTGCTGTTCCTAGCTGCAGTCCATGGAGTTCTCCCTGACTTCTAGTTCTGAAACCTGCCAAAGCTATCGTTTTTGTATCAAAAAGTGAATGCTTTAACTAAAGCAGATTCGTTTCCTCTTCCTAGAATAGAAGATTGCATTGATCGTATAGGGAATGCAAAGTATGTAACGAAGTTAGATCTGTTAAAAGGATATTGGCAAGTTCCTCTCACTCATCTGAAATCTCTGCTTTCGTTACCCCAGAAAGTTTCCTTCAGTATACCATGATAGCATTTAGCCTTAGAAATGCACCTGCTACACTTCAGCGTCTCAGACCCAGGTCCTTGGTGATGTGAATAATTGTGAAGCATACCTTGATGATGTGGTAGTATTTTCTGATATGTGCTATGCACATGTTCATACTTAAACTGTGTATTTTCTCATCTTCTGAAAGCTTCTTTAACATCAAATCTAGCAAAATGCGAGTTTGATCATGCCACCGGTACATATCTTGGTGAACAAGTAGGACCAGGCATAGTTCGACCAACTAGATGCCAAAGTTAAGGCAATCGTCTTGTTTCTGGCCCCCAAAACAAAAAGAGAGCTTTGTCGCTTTCTTGGTGTGGCAGGCTATTACAGAAGTTTTTGTAAAAATTTTGCTTATGTTGTTTTACCCCTCACATTTCTCCTCCGTAATTCTGTCCCTTTTGTGTTGTCCCCTAGTTGTGAAGCGGCGTTTGAGTCTGCTAAAGCACTTTTATGTAGAGCACCTGTCCTTTTTTGCTCCTGATTTTTTTAAACCTTTCAAACTTGAGATGGATGCCAGTGGTACAGGTGCTGGTGCTGTCCTGATTCAGGAAGATAAATATGGTATAGATCATCCTGTAAGTTACTTTTCTCATAAGATTAACCGACACCAGTTGAACTACAGCACTACTGAGAAGGAAGCCCTCGCCCTTTTGCTTGCACTTCAACATTTTGAGGTTTACATTGGTTCCAGCACAGACCCCATTACGGTTTTTACAGCTCATAACCCCCTTGTGTTTTTGCATCGTGCAAGGTTTTAACATTCAGCATAAGAAAGGGTCCGAAAATGTGATGGCTGACTCATTATCCCGATGCCATGATTATAGTTGTGAACAGGAGAAGATGTTACAATATTGGATTTATTTGTTATTTTGTCTCTGCTTTTCTCTCTTGTTATGCTTTGTTTGTCTCTGCTGTGTCTCTACTGTTGGTGGGATAGAGGTGTGTCTTCCCTTGTTGTGCCAGGTCCCGCCCTCTTCAGTGTACCCTTGCCTGCAATCTATTGGTTGCTGCACTGCCTATCCTTTGTTAAATCCCGCCTCCTGCCTGATAACTGGGTAACCAGGAGGCCGAGAGGCCTATTTAGCCCCTTCAGATCACAATACTACAGACCATGCATTTGCCTATTGTTTATTGGATGACCATTTGTAAAATTATACTTTCTATGACCTCGTGCTATGTTTCTGACTAAGTTTTTGTGTATGCCCTTCTTTGGTCTTGGTTACTTGATTGTAAATACGTTTTGTATATATTTATATATAATTCTGCACTCAGTGGCTTAGTAGGGAGTCTACGCCATTTTGTTTGCACCATGTTTTTTCTTGGTTTGTGGTTAGAAAGGGAGTAAGGAAAGTATTTTGTATTTCCGTTTCTTTACTCTTGGTGCAGGTTAGCTGTTTCACTTCGGGACTTGGTAGAGGGAATTTTTTTTGGCCATGTCGGCTTCTGAAGCTTACAGCCATCTTTTTGGGATTTGCTTACGCACTTTTGTAAAATAAAGACTAAGCAAAGGCACTTTTGTCTCACCACCGTTTTTTTTTTTCTCTTCTTTTCATTCCTGTTACGGCCCGACCTAGACCAGTGGGTAACAAGGACGAGCCCTTGTCACACGAGACATTGGCTAAAGGACTGCATGAACTGCATACTTTCACTTTCGCCGAGAGCCAGCCTTCGTGATCCAGCCTCTGAAGAGGAAAAGACCTCTGCATTCAACTTTATGGTCCCCTTTCCTAACCGGAATTGACGCTGTGGTTACCAGAGGAGCGACAGCCGATACTGGCTGCATCGCATTTGACTCCCGTCTGCTGCCGTACGCATGGTCGCAACTGTGAGAACCATGTTGAGTAGCCTGCAGGAACCACTGCCCACACGGTTCCACTCCGCCAGTCTGGCGCCGCCATCAATCGGCCCACATGCCAGCTGGACACAGCCTCTGGAATCTGTTTCTCTGTCAAATCGTTCAAATGAGTCCCTTGACTACAGCCCCTGTCCCGACTGAAAAGAAGCAGTCCCATTGCATTCTGTTTTTGCAATTAAAACAAACATTTCTTTTAAAGTTATGCCCAAAGTATTATTCTATAACCCATAATAGTTCTACCTTGGCTTCATCAAGTTATGACTACTTTTATTTGCTTGTTTTGTTTTGAGTTGATTTGGGTGGGCATGGGTTCTGTTGGGATAAGAAGGTTTTTGTCATGCTCACACCATAGCTCAAAAATGTGTGGCGTCTCCATCTACTTCACTTGTTGATGCTGATCATTCTGGTGTTCCATGTTGCACGTACTGTAATGTTTTAGAAACCATACTTTTCCCATAATGTCTCCCGACCAAAACCTTATAACAATGATATCCACTACATGCTTTATAAGCGCTTTGTAAACGATGGGTTCAGCAGTCAGATAAAGCCAAGAAATTCAAAAGAAGCAGCTGATCTCTATTTGGAGTTCAACGGAATCAATTCACTGGTCGTGACAGGTTTATTATTACTTTAGAATAAGTAGTTAGTGTTTGAATTTGATTGATTGAGTGACATGTTCCATTATAAAAGGGTATACAACCAGATTATTGTTTAAATTGTTCTTTTTTATTTAAAACATTTCATTTTGTTTGTTGCGATGTGACATACATGTCACGTATACTAAATCATGCAAGAATTAGGTGACATGTAAGAAACACATGCAGCTATTTTAAATGGACTTACTGTAATGCAAACTGGCATTGCCCTTCTTCCGGAATAGATTTTTGTTTTTGTTTTTTTAGTGCAGCTGCAATTTCACATTTTGCCAGGGCACAAAGCATAATGCTGATCTGCATGATTTCCTGCCTAAATAATGATTTTACCCCATTGCTCTGTTGCAATATTCCATAGCAGGGCGTTTATTCTTAGCATCACGATAATGCTATACTTTCAGTGTTACCCACACTAAAGCTTTTTTTAAATCAGATGTATCTGACTCATCCAGATTGACTGGACAGTAAAAGGCTATGAAATAGCCTAGGGCTGACTTAAGATTTAATGTTCAACATTTCACATTTAGGGTTTGATGTTTGGATAAGAAGTTCTCATACTGTATGATTTTTTTATATGTACCAAAGAGAAAAACTCTCCTTTAGTTCTTAAGACAAATTCTTACTTCTTGTTGAGGTACTTCTGGAAAACACCTTATAATATAGCCATGACTATTTATATCAACAAGAATTAGTATGTTTTGTATGTTAAATGACAAGAATATGGATGTCATTTTGTTAAAAATAAACATGTACACTTAGTATAATGTTTAAATCTTTTAAGTAGTTGTGTTACTTCAGTTTCTGTAGTTTTTAGCATGTATAGGGAATGTATGAATATAATTCATACATTAGAAGAAAAGGGGGAAAAAACTACTTTCCTTCTTTTTATAACCAAAGGTTAAATTGGTAGAAAAAGCAGGAAAATTGATCTACCTTGCCATCAATTTAACTAAATAAGTGGAACTGAGTACTATAATTTTAGAAAAATGTAAATTATACAGTAGCTTGGTATAATGATGACAATCATGCTGGTGATATAATACAGATTAATAGTGCTTTGGAGAAAACTCTTTCATTTTGAAATCACAGAATACGGTCCTGGATTTGTTAATTTCCGTGTTAATTTTAAAACGGATAAAACAATTCCAGTATGTAAAAATATATATGCTGTAGAATTCTATGTAGGGCTTTAATCATGTCTTGTATATAAAACCTTCATATAAATGATTAGAGGAAAGTCTTGTAATCATATTGCTACTGTATATTCAGTGGAGCTGATATAAAAAAGGAGGACAAGAAGGAAAAATATCAATATTACTGCAATGGGATAATTTATTGTCCACTACATTTAAATAATTTCTAATATAGTGATGGAATATGTTAGATGACAATACAAAAAAAGACATACTGTAATAAGGTTAATAAACATCTGGTCTTCCAGCCGGTGTCTGGTTCACATACTTTAATCATTGGTGGTGGAGTAGCAAAAGAGATACAAAACTGTGAATGTGGGATGAAAATATGGTGATATGTGGGCTGTGGACATGTCTTCCATTCTCTGAGCTAGAGCAGTATAATTAGGGAGTTTCAGTGCCACAGAGGAAACGCTAACAGTATCTACTCCTGACTGGACAAACCCCCTTTCACCCTAACAGGGTAAACTACTGTAGCTTTATCATTCCCACACAGTTTGGAAGCGTCTACCGAGTAACTGCTATTATCACATAACTACATCATACGTGGCAGACACAGTAAATCAAAGTACACAGGGTTGATTCGAAAAAGTGACTTGTTTAGCATTATGTTAAATGACTACCTTACAAAATGTTGCATTGCCTTATGTTGACAATAAGGTTCCCCGATATTTTGGTATGCAATTAAGATATTCCATTAATTATGAGCATACATAAAAGGGTAAGGATAAATTACTATGCTTATCATTGCAACAGATTCTTATCCAATTTACATTCTCATATTCAGGGGCTCATTTTTGCTTAGCCATCAACTGGGATGGATTCCCCACAGGTAATACGTTGGCTAAAGGTCAACTGATTTTAATGCTAATCAAGAGTCAAACACTAGAGCGAGGCTGAGGGTTAGAACATTAATATTCAGCACTGAAATCAACGGCAGCTGATAGGCATGGGTGTGACGGCCATGGCTGCAGAGAAAGAGAAAAGGTACTGTAGAACCATTTCTAATGGAGACTGCAGTACTTCATGAAAACAAAATCCCTGTACACTCTCAGGATCTCTCAACCCTTTAGTGAGACAGAATACTTTCCCTTCAAGCCACAAAGATGGCTCAACTTGACCCACCATAGTCAACAGGCATCAAGGCTATTCTCTCTTCTGGTACCCAGGTGGTGGAATGAACGTAGAGTAGTGGAATGAACCAGCAGTGGCTGTCTAAGCAGCTCGGCCGTCTTTAAACAAGACTGAAAACCCAATACTCCGGTCGACATTTTAGCAAGAACAAAGCTATGTCTAGCTGCCAGGATACAGCATTGAAACTATAGTAGTATTGAAGTTCTGCTCGCCAGTCACTTATAATTTCAATATTAATCTACATAAATAAACCTAATTAGGATTAATGTATGGAGTCTGGATGCAGAATGGACTAACTGGAGGCTTGAAGATGAATTCTCTCTACTAGACGCTAGAGAAAAAGTGGTAATTTTATATTCAAAACCTTAAGATTTGCTTTGGCCTAGTCTAGGACAAATTATATATAGGACAAATTATATTATAACAACAGTAACATTAATTAACATCCACTCCCCGGGCAAAAAAAATGACCCCTTGGATTTATCTAAGCAAAGAGTTAAGAGCCTTCCATTGGAAATTACTGCAGTGATTAATATGGTTCAGCTGGCAACAAGTTATTTACCCCTAACTGATGGAGTGAGTAGTCAGAAGACATATCCTGTGATTGTAGCAAATATGTTACTCTGTTTCAGAAGGGTCAAATTATTATTCTGCATCAAGCAAAGAAAACAACTAAGGAGATCGCTAAAACTAGTAAAATTGGGTTAAGAACTGCACTATTAAAACCTGGAAGGATAGTGATGAACCATTATCTTCATGATCAGAAAAACATTCTGAACATTAGTGAAATCAAATCGTTTAAAAAAAAACAACAACAGTGGAACAAGCATTTCCACACACACAATGCTAAGATCACACACATTCCTAAGGTTAGGAATTGGGACTAAACAACTGTGCAGCCTTAAGAAAACCACTTATCATTCAGGTTAATCAGAAAAATAGTCTTCAATTTGCTAGCATAAGGAATGAACTGTGGAGCACTGAAAAAAAAGTGAGTCCAAGTTTACCCTTTACCAGAGTGATGGGCGCGTGAGGGTAAGAAGAGAGACAGATGAAGTGATGCACCCATACACTGCATTACCATACAAGCCTGTGTTATGATTTGGGGTTGCATCTGTTGGTCAGGTCTAGGTTCAGCAAAGTTATGTGCCCAAAAAAGAGGTTAGCTGGATTTTTTTTCCTTTTGTGATGGCACGGGAATATTCCAGGATGACCGTGCAAGGACTCATCGGGCTGATCTTGTTAAACAGTGGTTCAGGGAGCATGAGACATCATTTTCACAGATACAGTAGATTGACCACCAGTATAAAGCTTAACCCCATTGAGAATCTTTGGGATGTGCTGGAGAAAGCTTTACACAGCGGCCCGACCTGCCCATGATTAATACAAGATCAATCTTGGAGAGAAATGAACGTGACTGAAAAGGTGGTCCAGTAAAAAAACATTCGAGTAAGTGACTTTTTTTTTTGGACAGGTAGTGTATAAGGGAGAAACACAAAAGGCACATAGCAGGTAACGTGATGTCAACGACAGAACCTCAGGTTAGATATATTGATCAAGCTGATGTCATTATCAGTCTGTGTCCAGTTCAGTAGGAATATTTTTCTTTGTCCCTTTTCAGAAAACATCAGTAAATAGAACACATCTAAGCCATTTATGATCTTATAGATGTACTGTAAGATTCAATGTGGTGGCAGCCCAGAAAACTGGAAGCTGATGAAGTCCATCAGATTATACTCAGTTCACAGCAACACCCATGTCAGTGGTTCCCACCAACTACAATTTCTCATGCATCTCCTGCATTCTGATTGCTCACATTTATTTAACAAGAAATGTCTACATAAAGCATCTCCATGCAACTTGTCAAAGTCTGTCAACCAGAATGGGGGTATATTTCAGATAGAGGCTACAAAGCACTTCTATAAGTCATTCAGATAAAGAATGGCCCAGTCATAGCCCAGATCTAAATTCAATCTAAAAAGCTGTTGAATGACTTGAAGAGAGCTCTGCAAGGAGATCCCATTGCGATTTGATAGATGTGGAATAATTTTATAAGGAAAAGTGGAATAACTTCAAGACATGCAATAGATTCTTGCCCAAAACGATTGAATACAGTGTTACAAGCAAAAGCTTCTTTAACAAAGTATTAGATAGACAATACGTACATTAGTGAAATCAGATTACTGATTTTTCATTTGAATTATTTTAATCGCTATGTCTCATTAATGGTGGGAAAACCTGCCATCTGGTTTTAACAGGGTTGTGTAGACTAATAATAGCCACAGTATTCATTTTATCCTTTTTAGAGTAGTACAGTATGTAAGTTTTATACTTCACTTGAGATTTCTTGTCTGTTAAATATAGCAGAGCAGATATTATACAATGTTCCACCTGGTGAGACCCACAAACTAAGAGCACCTAATAGTGAAAATCCCATTAGCTTACAGAATTCCTTTTGAGAAGTGTTTATCATGTGATTATGATGTGACAAAATCACACCTGTGGTAGTGTAGCTGTTATGTCTGGTTTTATCTGAGGGGGAAAAAAGTAAGAAATTTTACACAAATATAATTACAGAAGAGAGATTAGGGGCTTTTAGTACTTAACATCAAATCAGTTAATCATCTTCCTGCCAAACAATGTAAAAACAAATCAATCCAATATTCCAGTGATGTGATAACAGTGATTTCTCAAGGTATTTGCTGTTTATCTTTAGTACTGAGTAGAACGTTGAAAACAAGTTCAAATATGCCCTGTGTGTCCCCGGTGCGTGCACACACACACACACACACACACACACACACACACACTGGTTTAAACATAATAATTGCATTTTGCCATGAAGATTGGCACCATTTATGGAAAAACTATTCAGGACCTGTCTTTTTACTAAATATTCAGGAGCCAACTGATTTTAACAGACCCATTTAAAGAGTTAATAGTTATAATATTGTTTAAATAAAAACATGTGCATCTAGGCCACTGGCATTCCCATAGGTTGAAGTTCCATATGAGGAGCCACTTGTTCAAGAATGCAGTAATTGGTCTCCACTGTCATATTTGCTATGCAAATTACAGGTACTGTAAAATTCCACAGTCGTTTCAGTGTCACCTTCACCATGATGGTTGGTATTTTATGTGTTAATCTCCTTAGAGTCTCCTGTTGTGTCCTTTTTTGCCCATTGCTCCGTACTGTTCATATGACATATTGCAAATATTACAAGATTTAAAGCAATAATGTGATGTCTCTCTCCCATTCCAGAAAGAAGACACTGGAAGAAATGTTCAGTAAGTTTAAGACGTCCACATTGCTTTTGCTCAATGTCAGAGATCTCTCCCTGACTCCACACCTTCATGTACTGTAGCAAAGAATACCCACTTTCAGTTCCAGAAACATAAGCCATAGATCAGAAGTAAATTTGTTCATTCCCTCACCACTGCTTTTTGTATGTTCTTCATGAAAACGAAAGGGAATGTATTAATAATAGGGATCTGAATGCTGTTACCATCAAGTACAGATACCTGCTACCACTTGTCCCTTCAGGTCTTTAACAAGTGAAAAGACATATCCTTCTGAGACGTCCTAAATCCATTTGTAATTATTCAACATTTTTGTAATTATCCAACAAAATTCTTCAGAAAAGGAACATATTGCCAAGTGTTAGAACATCTTGACAATTCCCAGACAACCACTTCTTCACTTTGGAAATGTGAATTTTGTTAATACTCCACCTTCTTGACCCTTCCCTGCCAATTCTGCACATATGCAAGTTGAATAGGAGCTATATTTTTTCAAGTTCTATCTGTGATTCGTACCCCCATAAATTTGCTGAAGATGAAAGGAACCATGACGTCAGACACGGGAGGCTATTAGGCATCAAAGACCTATTAGAAAGCCGGAGACAAAGGTTAGAAGGTGCAGATTATCCCCTTCTAATCCTCATAGATCACAGAAATCTCAAGTATGTAAAGTCAGCAAAAAGGCTAAATCCTCCTCAGGCCAAAAGGTCCTTTTCTTCACACAATTTAATTTCAAGCTCACATACTGACCAGTATACAAATCCTGGCTATAGGAAGAGCCTCGAGAAGAAAAATTCTTCCTCAGTCAGGGTGGAGGGAAATAACTACAGTATATGGATAATATTTTAAGGGCATAACAGGAACAACTCGATCAACAGAATGTCCTCAAGGGCAAACATTTATTTAGAGGACTTAAGCAATGGTGTCACACATCACCCAGTTCTGGATAAAACACACAGTAAAATGTACTGTATGAGCAGTAAACTTTGGTCACGTTCACTTGGCATATCCAGGCCTGTGCTGTCTACACACAATCTTCTATTCTCAGTCATCTTTAACATAGACTCAACGACTCTTGTCATCATGAATTGTTTTTCTATGTTTTCTACTGCATGTATCTAGTCCACTCTGCCAAAGCTTCCCACAGCCATGGAACCCGTATCAATATTCTACAGGATTTCAGTTACTATACCAGAGGACATTGTATTGAACAGGAGAGTAGAGTTTACCTCGTGTATTGTTAATGATTCACTATCAGTGTCAATTTGTCCTCAAGCTACAGTATTATACTCATCGGAATGGATAAGTGCAATGCTTTGATGTTTAAGGCCGAAGTTAAAGGCATTGAGATCAAAGCTGCGACAAACTGATGAGGTGGGCATAACACAGATGACGCTAGTTTTACTGCAGCATATCATTGTCTGAAGTTATTATGAACCAAGCCGCGACAGGTTGATGAGAATAGCGTGAAATGGAGGCGGCACATGCAAGCTCCTCAACAATAAGACCATGTTGGAAGCCTGAAGGCTGATCACAGTTCTGTGGCAGCGGTGCATGACCAAAAGCAAAAAAAAAAAAAAACATGTGGCCATCGATTTCCAGTCGCAGTGGCAACGAGCCAGCATTTAAGGCATAGTAGCCTGTCAGCGGCAGCAGCAGCAGCATGTCTAAATTTGAAATGAGGAAGAATTGCCAGCTGAAAAGAACCGAGGGAATTGACATCAATGCCAGGGTGATGGGATGGGCATGAAATGGTGGTGGCACTCACAAGCTCCTTAGCGGCATGTCCACATTGAAGGAACAAAGACTCATGAAAGCCAGTTTCATCACAGCATTTGATGGTTTTGGTGCCTGCACTTAGGAACACATTCAACGTTCTTGAGATTTTTTTTGGATTGACTGACCTTAATTCCTTAAAGTAAATATGGACTGTCTTTTCATTTTACTTAACTAAATGTTTCTTGCAACAATATGATTTGTACAGTAGTTGTAGTAGCACTAATAGGGCTATTTACACTAATGCACTAATAGGGCTATCCTCTGGACAAGACAACTGATGGCCTAAAGCACATTAAGAAGGCAAGAAATATCACAAAGTAATTCTTGACAATCTATGAATTGAAAACCAGTCCAGTAATGTGTGCCAAACTTTCACAAATCATGTGTACATGTACAGTGTTACTAATAATAAAAATAATGGAAACCCACTGAAGGAGAAGGTGTGTCCAAACTTTTGACTGGTAGTGTACGCACACACACACACACACACACACACACACACACACACAGCAGCAGCAATTCTCTTAGGTAAACTTGCACACATTTTTTAATGGAACTTGGCAGGTAGGTTGTTACAAACATTTTGGAGAACTAACCACAGATCTTCTATACTGTAGGTGTATGCTGCATTAAATCTTTCTGTCTCTTCATGTAATCCTAGACAGACTCGATAATGTTGAGATCAGGGCTCTGTGTGGGCCAAACTGTCACCTCCAGAACTCCCTGTTCTTCTCTTAACTGAAGACAGTTCCCAAAACTTTTGCACATTGTATAAATTTGATATATACAGTGCCTTGTGAAAGTATTCGGCCCCCTTGAACTTTGTGACCTTTTGCCACATTTCAGGCTTCAAACATAAAGATATAAAACTGTAATTTTTTGTGAACAATCAACAACAAGTGGGACACAATCATGAAATGCAACGAAATTTATTGGATATTTCAAACTTTTTTAACAAAAAAAAAAACGGAAAAATTGGGCATGCAAAATTATTCAGCCCCCTTAAGTTAATACTTTGTAGCGCCAACTTTTGCTGCGATTACAGCTATAAGTCGCTTGGGGTATGTCTCTATCAGTTTTGCACATGGAGAGACTGAAATTTTTGCCCATTCCTCCTTGCAAAACAGCTCGAGCTCAGTGAGGTTGGATGGAGAGCGTTTGTGAACAGCAGTTTTCAGTTCTTTCCACAGATTCTCGATTGGATTCAGGTCTAGACTTTGACTTGGCCATTCTAACACCTGGATATGTTTATTTGTGAACCATTCCATTGTAGATTTTGCTTTATGTTTTGGATCATTGTCTTGTTGGAAGACAAATCTCCGTCCCGGTCTCAGGTCTTTTGCAGACTCCATCAGGTTTTCTTCCAGAATGGTCCACCACCATGTTTGACAGTGGGGATGGTGTGTTCAGGGTGATGAGCTGTATTGCTTTTACGCCAAACATAACGCTTTGCATTGTTGCCAAAAAGTTCGATTTTGGTCTCATCTGACCAGAGCACCTTCTTCCACATGTTTGGTGTGTCTCCCAGGTGGCTTGTGGCAAACTTTAATCGCAGCCGGAGGTCTAGAGAGAGCTGATTGGCCGAGCTCTCTCAGAGGGGAGGGATGAGAGGTACTTAGTGCTCCCACATTAATCACGGCTCTACAGCCAATCAGGGGCGTCTGTGAGCTCGCGCAACGGAGGGAGCGGATAGCGCTGTCCTCCGAGTGTGTTACGCCGCCCCCAACGGTGCGCGAGCGAGCAGTTCAAAAAGATGCGGTCGGCTGGCGTCACGTGGTTCGGAGGAAACACGTGATAGTCTTCGGCCCTCCCGGCTGAGTGGTAGTAGTAGCCTTAATGTGGGAGCCCCCTAGTGACGGGGAGGAATTGGACACGACTAAATTAGGGAGAAAATCGGGGAAAAATCCAAGAAAAAAAAAAAAAAAAAAAAAACACTTTTTATGGATATCTTTAAGAAATGGCTTTCTTCTTGCCACTCTTCCATGAAGGCCAGATTTGTGCAGTATACGACTGATTGTTGTCCTATGAACAGAGTCTCCCACCTCAGCTGTAGATCTCTGCAGTTCATCCAGAGTGATCATGGGCCTCTTGGCTGCATCTCTGATCAGTCTTCTCCTTGTATGAGCTGAAAGTTTAGAAGGACGGCCAGGTCTTGGTAGATTTGCAGTGGTCTGATACTCCTTCCATTTCAATATTATCACTTGCACAGTGCTCCTTGGTATGTTTAGAGCTTGGGAAATCTTTTTGTATCCAAATCCGGCTTTAAACTTCTCCACAACAGTATCTCGGACCTGCCTGGTGTGTTCCTTGTTCTTCATGGTGCTCTCTGCGCTTTAAACGGACCTCTGAGACTATCACAGTGCAGGTGCATTTATACGGAGACTTGATTACACACAGGTGGATTCTATTTATCATCATTAGTCATTTGGGTCAACATTGGATCATTCAGAGATCCTCACTGAACTTCTGGAGAGAGTTTGCTGCACTGAAAGTAAAGGGGCTGAATAATTTTGCACGCCCAATTTTTCCGTTTTTTATTTGTTAAACAAGTTTGAAATATCCAATAAATTTCATTTCACTTCATGATTGTGTCCCACTTGTTGTTGATTGTTCACAAAAAATTACAGTTTTATATCTTTATGTTTGAAGCCTGAAATGTGGCAAAAGGTCACAAAGTTCAAGGGGGCCGAATACTTTCACAAGGCACTGTATATATATACTTTATATATTAAATTCAATAGCTCGTAGACCCACCTTTAGCAATATCTTATAGTAATTATTTCCTGCATGCTTTTATCGGTATCTTCCATTGTTTTGGTCCATTATTCTTTACAACCCTGCTTCAGGTCATTGGGGTTTTTGTTCACTTACGCACAGCTCCGTTCTGTCCCGCCACAGCATTTCAACTACAGTAGGTTGACTTTGACTAGGCCTTTCCAAATCCTGTATTCCTTTCATTTTTAAGCCATTCTGATATTGATTCACTGGTGCGCATTGAATCACTGTCTAGTTGTATAGTATGTGTGTGTGTGTGTACAGTATATATCACTCACTCATTGCCTATACCGCTTTATCCTGTATATGGGGACACGGTGGTGTCTGGAACCTATCCCAGGAGTCTCAAGGCACAAGGCGGTGTACATCCTGGACCGGGTGAAAATCTATCACAGGTCTCACACACACATACACTACGGACAATTTGGGAACACCAATTAGCCTAATGTGCAGGTCTTTGGACTGTGGGAGGAAACCAGAATACCCGGAGGAAACCCACCAGGCACGTGGAGAATATGCAAACTCCATGCACACAGAAACTGGAATCGAAACCAGACCCTGGAGGTCAATGTTAAATTTCACTTTCCACACCCACGGCTGATTTTTGCCAGATCTGTTTAACCAATGATTGGCCTGTCTGACAAAGTGAAGCATGCTCACAGATCTAAAAAAGCTAAACATTAAAAAAATTCAAGAACAGTTAAGAAACAAAGTAAGTGACATGTATCAGTCTGAAAAGTGTTACAAAGCCATTTAAAAGGCTTTAGGACTACAGCAAACCACGGTGGGAGCCATTATCCACAAATGGAGAAAACATGGAACAGTGATGAACCTTCTCAGGAGTGCCCGGCCTACCACAATAACTCCAAGAGCACAATGATGACTCATCCAGGAGCTCATAAAAGAACCCAGAACAATATCTGAAGAACTGCAGTTTCTCACTCAGTTGAGGTCAGCAATAACAAAGAGACTGTGCAAAATAGAATCTATGGGAGAGTTCCAAGGCAAATGGCTCTGCTGGCCAAAAAAACCACAATGCTCATAATGCTCACATTTGATTGTCACCAAAGTTTCTAAGCAAATATTCTGTGGACTGATAGACAAAACTTAAACTTTTTGGAAGTTGTGTGTCCATTTACGTCTGGCGTAAAAACTAACAAAGTATTTCATAAAAAGAACATCATACAAACTACTTCAGGACCAGGATGACTTGCCATAATTGATGGAATCATGAGTTCTGCTCTCTACCAGAAAATCCTGAATACTGAATGTCTGGCCATCAGTGCGTGTCTTCAAGCGCACTTGGGTTGTGCATCGGGACAACGATTCAAAACTAACCAGGAAGTCCGGACTTAAATCCAATTGTGTTGCTGTGGCACGACGTTAAACTGGTTAAATCCTCCCATGTGGCTGAATTAAAACATTAAGCAAAGATGTGATGCAATGTGAAAGACTGATTGCTATATATCAGTAGTATATATTAGAAATTGTTTTGGATTTTGTCATAAACATTTCACATATGAACCATCACATATTTCCAGAGTCTTGTCCATTACAACAACATTTATAACAAGTATAAAGTACAGCGATGAAAAAAATATGTAATGAAAATGAGAGATTGTAAACTAGGAATAAGCTGATTCTGAATATCATTCACTCACCTCCCGCCACTGCTTCGACTCCACTCCCTGAGTATACAGGATGCATACTGTAATGTGGGAGAAAACCAGATAAATTTTTATCAGATTTATACATTTAAAAAAAAGTTTTGTTTATATCAGATTAACAGGAAAATTTAAGTTTGAGAAAGTTTTAACAAAGTCAAAACTGAACTATCACATTTAATTTAATAGTCTTTCACAAATATATACTGCATAGAATATTAAATATTAAAATCATAAATTATCTGCAAAGTTTAATCAAAACTAAATCAAGTTTGAGAAAGTGTCCTGAAGGGAACACAAACCAGTTTTAACTGATAAAAGTATGAGATGCCTGTGCCACAGAGAGCAAAGCATCATCATAAGCTTTCATTAATATTCAAGAGTCCAGGTTTGAGCACAGAATAAATTATGGCATTGTGTTGATATTGAAGAAAACCTGTCACATTACTATGCAAATGTGATGTGTTAAGGGAACTATCTGAAACAGCCAAGTAGACACTTTCACAGTGCAATGAAAAGTGCAAGAAAGTTAGAAGAGTCTATGAAAAAGACCAAGTCAGGAAGACATTCAGTAACCTATCTCCGGTATACTGTATGAAAAGACAAGTATGTCCATTGTACTTACATGGATCAGATTTGGAGAATGTGTCTCGATCTAGCAGGTTTCTGAAGAAAAGAAGAAACATGGCTTATGTTATTCCTAAAATTTTATATGCACAGAAACACATATCCAGATATAAATTTTTTTGCAATCTAATACATTTCAGTATATTAATACACATTGTGTACTTTATCTCCACTTTAAATTGACTCATAGTGTCTTTGGATATTATACCTACACATATTAACAAAAATATATGCATTCATAATTCATATGTTTAAAATAAAATTGATTGGGAATGAAGTATTTGACGAAATGACCAACATTAGTACTTTTCTGCAAAGCTGTTTTTGGCTTCACCATCTACTAATAGAAATAATAATAATACTTTTTGCCTCATTGTAATTTAATTTTCGTCCATTTCTCTTGGCAAATTGTCTTTAAATCCTCAGGGCCCCCGAGTGGCGTAAGCAGCACAGTGCTCGCCATATCATCACGAGTTTGTGAGTTTGAATTCCGGGTGATGCTGTAGCCTCCCAATTGGTTAATTGGCTGATTGGCCAAGTTCTCTCAGAGGGGAGGGACGCCCCCCCCAAAAAAAATATCCTCAAGGTTATGAGATTATTGCTGATTGACTCTGGCATATTGATTAACGATAGCAAGATCACAACTCCCTGCCTAATAGTGTTGCTTCCACCTTTGCCACCAAAACAGCTCTGACCCATTAAGGAGTCAAGTCAGGTCAAGTTTAAATTTATTGTCACTTTCTACCATATGTACAAAACATAAGGATGAATAGGAAAAAAAGGTTTTCTCTCCATCCCATTGTATGAAGTGGAAAGAGGGGGAAGTGATAGAGATGGAAGAGATTTCAGCTCCCTGATGGCCTGGTGAATGAAGCTATTCCTAAATTTGGAGAAGCGGGCATGGAAACTCTGTAAGAGTCACCCACAATGGCATATGAAAAAAAAAAAAAAAAAATATATATATATATATATATATATATATATATATATGAAACATCAATAATATTTCCAGCTGCATTCACTATGTGCTGCAGGGTCTGTCGATCTGTCGATTGTAGGTGGTAAAGCTCCCGTGCCACACAGTGATGCTGCTCGTCAGAAAGAATGTGTGATAAGTGGGTGGAGTCTCATTCTTTCCCGTTTGTGGAGGAAACAGAGAAAATAGAGGTTCTGCTGCGTTTTCTTGGCCAGTGATGCAGAGTTGGTTGTCCAGGAGAGATCCTCACTAACAATACCAGTCAAAAGTTTAGATGCCCCTTCCAATTCAGTGGTCTTTTGATTTTTATTTCTTTCTGCATTGTAAAACAATGGTGAAGGCATCCAAAATATGCATGCAATAATCTCATTTAAACAGTTGATATTGAGATATGTCTGCTACTTATGCTATTAAGGCATTCATAATGGCTCTAATCTGAGGTCCTGATAATAAGTGTTGGTCCTCCTTTCCTGGGTCTTCATGAAATCATCATGGTTCTTAACGGTCTTGCAAATGCACTTGACAATACTGGTCTTGCAAGAAATTTTTCAGAACAGCTATCCTGAGCAAATTTTTAAAAAGGGCTTTAAAGTTTCCGTCACTGGATAGATCCTTACACTCATGTGTGTTCTTTCCAATGGCCGCACAAAGTCACAGAACCTAGTTGTAGGGGGAACCAACAAAATATTAGGCAGGGGGTTATTAGGCTGGCTGGTCAAACCTCAAGGTGTCCGGTTGTACTGTATCTGGCACCAAGATGTTAGTAGCAGATCCTGTAAGTTGTGCGATGGGACTTCCGTGAATCAGACTTGCTTGTTCAGCACATCCTGCAGGTGTTTGCTCTGCTGCCATTAAGGATTACTGTTGTCATGAAGGGCTATACTGTACATGGTCTGCCACAATTTTTAGATTAGGTGTTATGTGCCAAAGAACATCCACATGAATGCCAGGACCTAATGTTTCCAAACAGAACAATGCTCAAATCATTACAGTTCCTCTGCCAGCTTGCTTTTTTGCCCACTGCCCATTTTTCCCATAGCGCATCTCTTACCAAGATAAACAGCATACATGCACCCAGTTATCCACATGATGCAAAACTGATTTAATAGACCAAGCCACTTTCTTCCTTTGCTCCTTTTGCCAGTTAGTATGCTCACTGTAGGCACTTTTTTGTGATGCACTGGGGTCAAACTAGTCGCCCTGACTGGGCACCCATAACCCTATTACTGGTTCTCTGGCTCTTTGGACAACTATTTCTAGGTACTGCCCACTGCATACCATGAGCACCCACAAGACCTTTACTTTCACCATAATTGTTACTTTCTGCACGCAATGTCCCCAACCACTGGTGATTTCTTTTATATTAACCAGGTGCAATTTTTATGAGAACATTTTTTTTCTGCAGTATTCAAATTTAGAACTGCAGTATATAGTAACAAATTTGTAACAAAGTCAAAAGAAATATTTTGTGAAAACTTGAAGTGATATACTGTACATGCACTGAAATTACAGTACATTAAACATTAATACAAAAAAGCATTAAATAATATTTTTTACATTAACATATTTGGCAAATATTTTTCCCACATGTAATGACATAATGATGACACGGATGATCACATGATCATATACCACCTATATATTTTTAGATTTTATAAACTAACACATATTCAAGGCTATAATGTGACTGCCGCTCCTGTGTTTTGAGTGTGTGTGTGGGTAGAAGAATCTTTTTTGGGGGGTATTGCAGGCAGTATTGCATCTTCTCTGCACTTATTCCCGCAGTTACACAAGAGCATTGCTGCTGTGCTTCATTAACTATAAAGATAAATGCGACAGAGGACCAGGAATATGAATAGTAATACCAACTGCATAACACCCAAACTACAGTCCAAATGGCAGCACTGGCCATCTTTCTGCACTGGGGGTCTGCAGCCATCTTCATCATTCATGTTAATTGTAAGCACATGTAGCCATTTCTAATACACTTTGATTCAGCTCACTGAGTGTAAATTCATGAGAGAGTGTACCTGGGAGCTCCTAAGTGTGAATCCTTGGCTTCCCTGAGGAAATGGTGACAGACTCCAAGTTTCTAGGAGTGGACTTCACCTAGACTCACAACAACATATCTCTAGGCAAATAATCACAGCAGTGTCTCTTCTTTCTGCACTGACTAAGGAAAGAAAGTCTCCCCTCTCCATCCTCACCATATTCTACACAGGCATTTTTTGAGAGTGTCCTGACCAGCTGCATCACTATCTGGTATGGGAACTTCAGAGGATTAACCTGCAGGTCCCTGCAGCAGATAATGAAGACAGCACATAACATCATATGAGTCTCTCTGCCTCTAATATAGAGCATCTATCACAAATGCTGCCTCCACTGAACCAGCAGTATAGTGTCAGATCCCTCCCACGTTCACCCTAAACTCTGGTCCCTCTGTCATCTACTGTAGCTGAAATATCCAGAGCAAGTCCACAAGATTCCCAAATAGCTTCTTCTCACTAGCTGTCAGAAACCTTAATGACAAACTGTCTCACACTTAAAATTATTAAGGCACAAATCTTGTGAGCATGCCCTATCCATTTCACTTACTATGCATACAATACATCACATCATAGTCATTATTATATCATATTCAGAATTCATATACAGAATCATGCAGCGACCTCATATACAGTACCAGTATTGGCCATCATACAGGAACATCACAATAGACACTTTGCTCATGACACTCACAGAATGTTAAAGACTCTATTCATGGGGAATAACACTTAGGGAATGTTAAACATTTCACTGAGAACCCCCAGGGAATGTTAAACACTTTACTGATAAAACTCCAGGAGTAATAAGCACTCTATTCATAATATTCAGGCATTGTTACATTTTGACAATAATAAAAAAGAAATGCTTCAAAAAATTCATCTTCAACCACAATTTTACTGTTACAACTACAGCGTTGCATTTATTGTGTGGTTTTCCTTATTTTTCTTTGCATTACCTTTCACATTGTCTAGTTAATATGTTGTACCACACCTTTGTCAGTTTCTATATTACAAAAGTGTATTGCACATTAGGGACCTTATAGAATGCTATTTCTTTCTGTTGTATTTGCATAGAATTGAAAATAATCTTCTGTACACTACTCAACATGTCTCTACTCACCATGTCTCTAAGACACAGCAGTCACTTTCTCTTGAAGAGTCTATTTTTCAAATCGTAATTAGTTAAATAATATATATATATATATATATATATATATATATATATATATATATATATATATATATATATATATATGAATATGAAAATGTACTGTACTACCAGAAGCCGGTCTCAAAGGCTTTTATTTATGAAAAAAGTCAAAGCTAGTTAGGAAATTCAAAGTCAACCTTGTTATCCACTTTGGCAGGCAAATGTAAGCAATCCTTCAACACATAAGGACCCACAAGCAGGCCATCTTTGCACACTAGTACCAATACCTAAACCCACAAGTACCCTGCATGCTACACTATATGGACAAAAGTATGTGCACCTTGTACACCTGAACCATTAATATAACAAAATATTATTATAAATGTATAAGGAATGTCTAATTACACACTTATCTAGCATTGTATGCTGAAGCATTGCAATTTAACGTCAGTGGAACTTAGAGACTCGAACATGTTCCAACTTGACAAATCCTCTGTGCACAACGTGTGGTCAATTTTTAATTTTGGTCTGCCGAGGCTTGGGTAAAATAACACGATAGGTGAAAAGGCCCATACAGAATTTTTTTAAATAAATTGTTTCCATTTGTTTACCGAAAGCCATTCTGAAATTGCATGACAATGTGCACCAGACTGTGATAGTGCACGCACTTGAACAAATGGAAGCAGTGTTTTATTGCCATCTTGCCACCCCCCAGAAACCCGAGTGTAATTTGAACACTGCTCTGTACTATATTGCAAGTAAGCACTATAATAATTGTGGACACCAGGGAAATTTGAAGGAGGTACTGCAAAGTCAATAACAGCATTCTGCTAAATCTTATTTTAATGTATCTAATTTGCATTCAATTTTTCCCTCATGTAGCAGTGCTGACAAAGGAGAATATTAGCTATTCACCACTTTTTCAACCTAACAGTCGCAATCTCTTAGTGACAGACACTGATGGAAACAAAGCGCTGTCATTCTCCTTTCAAGCCTTTTAAATACATTTAAATACTTTTTTAATTCTTCCATTTTTTCATTCATAGTTACACCCAGACAGAGTAGCAAGTTCCTCATCGGATGGAACCAACTGCAAATAAATAAGAAATGGTAAGCAGAGTTAAATAAAAGTAGTTAGTAGGGATAACTGGACGTATTACGTGAAGTGTCACAGATCATTACATCACTTACTGTACATAAACATAGATGTCAATAGAAACACAGTAAGTGCACATTTTATAAAAATTGTCAATAAAAATTCAAGAACAACTGTGATAATAATCATGGTTTATGAATTTTAATTTACGTCTATTCAAAATGCCTTCTCATCAGGCTAAAACCAAGAGATTACTGAGATACCGATCATAAATGAATACTTAATAAAAGATTAGAGCCTTCGGGACCAACAAGTAAGGATCTAGGGATCCTTTGAGCCAAAGATGAAAATGCAGGAACCTTTTATACATCATAATAAACCAAAACGAAACACAGGCACTAAAGTTTTTGGCTGAGTGTAACTACAGTATAAATGCCCCTCTGAATGGATGTTGCATTCTTCTTCTTTAGTACTGTAAATGCTTTTACTGTATCTGAAAATAATCAAGTTTTCTCTCATCATGCTGATCAAATGTAAACCTTTACCTCTTCTATACACTTATTTCTGCTCCATGCTGAAGATAAGTCTGTGGCTGTAAATTTGGGACTAAACTGTATTAGCACATGGAATAATAAAAACAAAGATAGAGTTCCAGCATGTCAAATTTTCTTACTGGTTGAACTATGAATAGGTTGCTGAAGTATGACCTGTGAACTATAAACTGAGACTGAGAAATAATAATAATAATAATAATAATAATAATAATAATAATAATAATAATAAAAGCCTTGGCGTTTAGTTTGCTGGAACGTGCCAAAGGTGCCAGACTAGAGCTGAGTTTGTGGTTTGGTGTACTGGAGCTTGGCATTAGCAACAGACAGGAACCTAGTGTAGACACCAGGCTAGTGATTGCGATGTTAGAACTTGACACAGTTGCCAAACAGGAACCTGCTGTGGTCACTTTGTTGCTGCTTGGTGTACTGGAACTTGGATGGGGCCCTCGGCTAGAGTTTGGTGTCCTGGAATTTGGCATAGTTACCAGCCACATTGGAACACAATGTCCTCAAAGTCCACAGGCAGCCATAGCATGACGTCCTCTAAGCCAACCGGTGGAGCTAGCACATTGGTGACAAATCTCAGCAGGTGGTGCCAGCATGAAACATCCTCAAAGCCATGGGGCATAGCAGGGAATATCTGGGATTGTTTGAGGCAGGGCTTGTATGGAGCAGGGTTTGCTTGGGAAGAGCAGAGCAGAACTCATAACTAGTATAGACTGCACTTAAACAAGCGCACTAATGAACTAAACAACATAGATACTGTAAAACAAGATAATACAGCAATTCACACAAAGTTCTTTTCTTTTTGACTAATTCAATTTGATGCCCAAACAGAACACATTTTTATGTTAAAAAGTTATAAACTTCTTTTCCCCTTAACAGCCTGCAGTTTCACACCACTAGACCTGCAATTCAATTCCCCTCTATCCACACTCTCCACAAACCCAGTGGCACTGTAATAGGCACCCTCACTCTGGAGAAGCTATTTCAGCCAGAACAATCAAAACAAACTCCAACCTTCTCAGCATGCTGTTGATCTCTCATTGATTTAAAGACACATAATGCATGATTTGAGAGGTGAACAATTAGGAATAACTGATCAAATGCTAACCAGCAGAAAGTGAATTTTAGAATTGACTGCATCTGAAAGTCAAACTTTAAGGTGCAGGATTGAGCGAGATCCTATTTCTTGTCTGGATTTAAAAGAGATTCACCAGAACTGGGTTTGTCACTGAGCTGATTTAGTCTATGCTGTGCGAATTATAGGGCAAAGCTAAGGCTGAGAAAAGCAAACATTGAGTATTTCCTCAGAGGATCACAGAGGATGGGCAGCGCAGCACAATTATGAGCCTAGTGCTACCATCATGTCAGAACGTATTAGGATATTTGAATAGAAAGGGAATTCCCATTATGAGATTTCATTAACTAGGCGGCACGTTGTTACAGTAGTTAGCAGTGTCGCCTTGCACCTTCAGGGTCCAGGTTCAATTGGCTCTTTGGGGTCTGTGTACATAGAGTTTGGATCTTCTTCCCGTGCTTGGTGGGTTTCCTCTGGGTACTCCGGTTTCCTTCCACAGTCCAAAGACATGCAGATTGGGCTAATTGGCGTTCCCAAATTGCCTGTTGTGTGTGAATGAGCGTGTGAGTGTGTGTGTGCCGTGTGATGGATTGTCACCCTGTCCAGGGTGTACGCTAGGCTCCAGGCGCCTAGTGACCCTGTATACTGCATAAGGAGGCATAAACCATGCGGGAGTGAGTGAGTGACTAAGAGGTTTCAGCAAAACAACAATGTCAGCACTTTAGCAACTAATCAACAACCACAGAGGTACAGTATACACAAGTATAGTGCATATAGTGCAGTGCAATTAAAATACAATCACCAGGGTACTACTTCATTTTCAATCATAAGGTACAAATATCTATTAGTCATTACCCTGTTTCATAACTGTGAAAGCTTGTGAATGTAAATGGTATTGAATATTATTATGAAATACTCTTAGAGTTATATTAATAAACATTCCTAATATAATAGGATAGTGGTTAAGAATAATCCCTGTGGTCTTTATGTCTAATAAATAAAAGTAAATATGTATTTATTTATTTATTTATTTATGGAGTGAGAAACAGTAATTGATGTACGTCAAGTATTATTTTAATGTATAAGCTAGGAAGAATTTAAAATGATCCACTTGCATACACAAATAAGTAAAAAGTTGGGGTGTTTTTTTAATGATTTTCTTAATTTTTTTTTTTTCCTCATAATATCAAGCATATTACCATCCTTTGGCACAAATAAAGATTGCAGTACTGTGCTTTTTCAACCCCAAAATAAGGCTGGTGATCAGATTATAGATTAATCTAAGTTCTCCCAAATCGACTCTTTTTTGTCACATATTTCTGGATCTGCAACATTTATACACCCTCACACAGGACTGGTACTAAGAAGCATTATTACTTACATTTCTCTAAAGGAACACAATGCTAGGTCTAAACCCATGGGTGCACAAGCTCACATTTATATTCAGAGTGTTCCCTAAAGAACACACACATACTGTACAATCTGTCAGCTCTATTAACGACTACCCCAGCCTCACCCTGCCCATCGTTTCTTCCAACAGATGCTGCTTCCTACCATCTGGTTGTTTACTCACCATAACCTAGATGAGTGATGCTCATAAGGGAAAAAGACAGATCCACTGCTTACTAAGTGCCAGCAGTCAACCAGCAGTCAACATCTAGATTTAATTTCCTTTAGATAAAGCAGCTTTGTCATGCTAGAACCTGTTTCCCACCCTGTAGAGTGTGGAGAGAACTCCCATAATGTAACATAATAGTACACTTATCAACATGCATTTATACTGATATTTTTTGGAAAAAGTTGCTTGTTATACAGAGTTCTAAATAAATCATCTCATAAATGAACCCAGGTGTGGTGTATGTCCCGTTACATCTAGCGTAAAACTAATACAGCATTTCATAAAAAGAACATCATACCAAGTCAAACATGGTGGTGGTAGACTGATGGTCTGGGTCTGCTTTGCAGCTTGAGCGCACTTGGGTTATGCAGCAAGACAATGATCTGAAACACACCAAGTCTACCTCTGAATGGTTAAAAAAAAAGAAAAATAAATTAAGATTGACTGGTTTTGGAACGTCCTGACTTAAATCCAATTGGAATAATGTGGAATGACCTTAAACAGGCCATTCATGCTCAAAACCCTGCCAATTTAGCAGAATTAAAAGAAAATTGGGGGCAAATTCCTCCATAGTGATGGCTCATTGCTAGTTATCACAAATGCTTGTTTGCAGTTGTTGCCGCCAAGGGTGGCACAACCAGTTATTAGGTTTAGGGGGCAAATACTTTTTCACACAGGGCCAGACAGGTTTGGACAGCTTATTTCTCTTAAGAAATTAAAATCATCATTTAAAAACTGCATTTTGTATTTACTCTGGTTATCTTTGTGTAATATAAAAAAAATCAGAAAGGGGCAAATACTCCACAGCAGTGTAGAAGAATATTATTCTTGTTGCATGTGTAAATGATGCATGTGACATTATCAATCAAGTAACCAAAGATTAACTAATATTAGTTCATTCACATTATTGCAACAGGAAAGGAAAGACTGTTATTATGGACATTATGAACAATGGATGGAAAGCATGTGAAAGAAAACAAGAGTTCAAAAGATCAAAGACAAGCCCCGAACATGCAATGACAACCAATCAGAGTGAAATTCATCACTGTGTCAAAGAACAAAGGATGTCTCTAGAAAGCACTGGGGCACTAACAACTTGCATTTTCCCCAAGCATAAAGGTTCTTAAAACCAATGATAAAGTTCAGCGTCCACTTGATTAAAAAATTTGCCCCTGAGGAAAGCCTATAGCTCTCAGTCACATATGGGAAACCACTAATGACATTTCCTTGATTTGTTGAAGGCACCCTTAGACATTTTGCATAGTGCTGTTGAATGTAATTAAACCAGTGGATAATTAGCACTACCACTGCATCATCCTCACAAACAGAGCCACAGAAAGCAGTCAAAAGATATACATTCTCAGCTGTCACATCAAATTCATATCCGTTACACAGATAGAAGTGAAGAGCAAAAAGTATCTGCTTGTAATGTGACTCAGGTAGTGAAGCAGAGAAGACAGTCGAGCAAACGCACAGCACTGCAGTAACAGTAAACAAAGTAAAGCAGGAAGAGGAGGCAAGCTCCCTGATTCTTCACACCTGCAAGGTCAAGACAGAAGCAGCCAAGAGGCTGCAGTTTCAGACACAAGAATCTGCCAGAAGATGTAATGAAATCCCTCAGCTGTGTTGTTCTAACTTTCACTGTAAGCATAACAAGTAAATAACGTCAGTGTGGTGCCTGTAGTCGGTTTTACACAACATTAGTATACCCCTTATAAGAATTTTAGTTATGCCTCTATGCCTCTAAAAACAGTCCAACACACTGGGACATACCAAGAGGTATAAAGGTTATCAGCTATACCATTCTGGTTCTTATTTAGCCTCCATTAGAAATGTGCAGCAGACTGTTTTGTTAGTTCTGCTTAAGCAATTATTATTTATGTTTGCACCTGTAGTATTTTTATTCTACTACCCATAGAATATACAAAAAGCCTACAAGAACTGGACTTGCATATTCATAATAATTTGGGATGTGACCACTTTTCATAAGTGCAAGTTTGATAAGGCACCACATACCCACATGAAAGTACAAACCTTACATTTGTATGCATTCTACATGACCCAGTCATGTAGACAAATTTTTTATTTAAAATTAAAAACAAAAAGTGCATTAACTATTCCTATATATGGAGTGGGGGACTTGTGGAAAATTCTTTTGTTAATGAAATTTAAAGAAAACTGCCTGACATTTTTTTTTAAACACGATGAAACGATTTATGGCGATGAAACTCTTAGCTACAGGAAATTTTTTTATGGTGCATACTTTTTAAAGAAGGGCATACATCCATGAATGACAATTGCAGGTGAGGTGGCTGGAAGTCCAGGGTTTTAGACATGAAACAGGCAGTGCCATCATCGTCTTGATGGTATCCAAGCATTAGTGAAATGCTCGGATACATGCATTAGTGTAGCAGGGGCTTATATAGAGAAATAAAGGGAGTTTATTTTATTTTCATAACTCTGTTCTCTTATTCTGCACAATCATGAGTGCCTGTTTGACTTGAATGTCCTTCAAATATATGTATATATGTATATATGTAACAGTTTAGAACACATCTGTTAAATCTGAAATTAAAATATGGTTTGGTTATATCCTTATTTCCCATAATGGCATCAGACTTTGTGTAATAGGAAAATTATAGCACAGACTTTGATAAAATACTGCAGTAAAGTAACACAGGAGAGACACCTTAAGGGATGTGTTGACATTTGTCACTGTTGAGGATTTCTATGTCCTAAAATCAGCCAGAGGTGGACATATTACTGGGTATTTGAATGATCTGACATTTTCATTTGAAATTCAAGCAAAAGGGAACAATAACATAGACTGAATATAAAAATAGCTCTTAAACATCGCAATGTCTTTGTCATGGTATTTCTTTCTCTGAGCTCTACACTGCAGAGACATGGCAAAGGTGGCATTTGGTAGGTGGCGAGATTCTGCATAGCAGATAAGGGTTGATATGCTAAATAAATTTCAGGGCAATTCTCAGATCCTAAGGACTCTTATAAAAGCCGCATTGGGTTTAAAGTAGTTTGGAGGGTCTTGATCTCTTAGCTTACCATTTGTGCAAATCTTCTTATGGGTTCACTGGATAGCTGAGATCTCTATTTTTTCTAAGGGTTTTACTTTGAAACTTTTCAGGACAAAGATCTTAATACAGCATGTTTTTTCCCACATGGACAAAGTTAACGTCCGCTGTGTGGCAGGAGATGAAATATTTCTTTCTTTGAGTTCAAGGCATTAGAACAATCCAACAAAAGTACAAAAAGCCCAAGGTTGATCACTAGAAAACACATTTTACATTCAGCAAGGGCCCCCATGAATTATTTACTTCCTGCTTCTATATTCACAGCAAATAATAGTACAACTAGTTCCACATGAATGCTGCATACAGTACATGTGACTAGATATACTGTATGTACTATACTTGTCAATGTCTAAAGGGAGGTTTATGCTTGTTTGGTTCAAAATGTACATTTAAAAACTGTAAATGCAAGAACTTTTGAAGTAAAATTTCAGCTTGATGTGTTTCAGCTCATAATTACAATTTATTTTGAAATACTTTGGAATGTGCATATGCTTGGCAAGATAATAAGTCCAAAACTTTTCAATATCTTACGCTTGTCATTCCTTGTGTATTTGAACCTCCTTGAATGCACAGCATACTTACTGCTCTTTATTTGCACAAAATCAATTACAGGAAACAAGTTCATGAAATCCTGGACCCCAGTGGCAAAAATGCAAGTTTCCAGAGACAGTGGTGTCTGATTTCTAAACAACAACCTCTCTGTTTGTTTAGCATTTTTTATTAGCATGATTTTTTTATTATTCCAGTCAAATTACATCAAGCTGTTCTCTATCAGCGGTATCCCAATTATGCAGTGTGCATTAAACTGAGAAGGTGGTCAGTTTATTAAACCAAATAAATTATTTGCATTCTTATTGTTGTAGTCTTGTTGTTTGATTCAACAATAATCATTAAGTCCAATGTGAACTGGAATGCATAATTTAATATAAGTGCCTATGTAAGTTTCTGTGTGGGCAAAGCCTAAATCTGCCAGCTGCATCTATTTCATTTCATCCATCCAATTATGATTGACAAGCACACACCACCAGCCCGCCTCATCTTATGCAGTTTGTCTGACTGAGATCTTGATAGCAAGGCAGCATGAATTAGATTGAATTTCTTATCTACCCCATCTCTTAAATTTATCAAGACTTTTAATTGAAGGTATTATTACCTGCATCCTACCATCAAGGGTGTAACATGGGGTGAGATACATAACTATCAAGACAGATTCAATGCTGCATGTAGACACATGTGTCATAGAGGAAATTTGTTTGATCTGCTATTATCTGGTTCCACAGAGTGTATGCAGATGTAATATATAGTGCAAATATGGGACAGGAGAAAATATTCTATTTCCCCTCTGGGATGGAGTGTATTTATATTCAATGATCCCAGTGAGCTTTGCAGAAAGTGTGTTGTTATCAGGCTCATAAATATCAAAGCCATTTGTCCACACAGGATGAGCATCTAAGGATAATTATTAAACGTAGCACAGCTCATTTTTTATTGTTATTACATGAATTATTTGCTTCTATATATCACATTTTAATGCGCATTAAGAAGAAAAGGCTTTCTTTACACACCTTTTATGAAAAAGATTATATATTATATTATTTTGCTTTCATTGAATAAGAGATACCACGTATTTTGTATAGAATAGTTTCATTGTAGTTACGGAAACATTAATATGTCTTACTGTGAATAAAACAATAATGAGCAAGGTTTTTATCAGGGTAAAGCTATGATAACATTTTTTACTACTTCAAAGCTCACATACTATCATTGATGCCTTATTGTGGATGAGTTGCTTCTTCTCAATTTACCAATAATTCTCCTGAAAGAACATCTACAGTGTACATAGTCCATAGCCTTCCAGTAACCTCAAGGTAGATGTTTAATAGGCAACACTTATAATCAAACAACGCATACAGGTACTCAACAGTAGTACATATTAACACCTGAATTAACAAGCTCATATAAAGAGATAGTTTGATATTAGATGTAAATTTAGAAGATGGGATTTTGCTGTAAAGATTTCCCTTCAGTTAATTATGAAATTCTTTTTCAGCGTGAGAGTTATGGCTTCACGTACCTGCATGAGACACTGACTTCCACTTTGGTGGCGGGGATGTTTCCTGTGATTGGGTCGAACTCGCACACGGAGGCCATGCGCTCCAGCTTGTCCATCCCGTCTCCCTCCATGGACGCGGGGAAGCGGGCTGCCTCCCGCAGCTTCACTTTGCAACGAGGGATTTAACGCAGAGACACCGCGAGCGGACAGCGAATAATGGGGGAGAACTGAGCCGCGATGCGCTCTACAATTCCAGGCAGACTGATGGAAAGCGGGGATACTGCAGAGCGCAGAGGAATGCGAAAGTACGCACTTGCGGTGAGAGCTGTGTGTGCACTCACGCTGAGCGCTGGGAAAGTGGGAGAAGCTGAACTCCACCCCCTTTCGCGGTTTCCCACAGGCTCAACGCAACATTGCGTTATCGATGCGCGGCTCCGGGATCGTTACTGATAAAACGACTGGGTGTTAACATGAGACACACATCCCAGTATATGCTTAGAAATCACCAAATATTTTATAGCTGAACTTTTCCTTAGAGTGCCAAAAATCCTAGGGAAGGCACGCTTTGCTCAAAAGCCTCCTAAAAGAAAGAGAACACTGTTCAGTTAAAACTGGAACGATCCCAGAAACTGCAGAAAAATTCTCGGTGAAATTGATTACTAAACATAGCCGCAATGCAAACAACTTAAAGTGGTTCTAAAGGGAATTTTTCATTGTCCCGTGGTGATGGCAGACAGTCTGCGGCTTTGTCTATTTTCAGCACCACAGGTTTGGATAGCTCCCTATCTGCTCCCCGAATCACCAACAGTGTGAAAACGGCTCCCTAACAGCTGGCAAGTTACTGCCTGCTAGGTCTCGACAAATAAGAAGTTCTAGTTCGAACCTTGTTTATTTTATTTATTCATTCATTTTTCGATTATTTTATATCCATTCATTTTGCCTTTATCGTCAAAAGATCTACACTATTACAGATCCAGTGAATGACCTAAATCGCTTTTTTCCCCTTTAAGCTAGGTGGTGAATACGGTATACAGTAGCAATGCCGATGAAACCAGAAGGAGCTAATTGTGTCTACAGATACACTCTGGGAGTTCAGGAGCTCAGCTGAGAAGAACATTACCCTACTGCAGTACAGCGTAAGCTCCCTACAGTGAGAACCCCGAAGAGACATGAGTTTACTGCAGCTTTTTGTGACTAAGATGAACAGCAGATAGACAGAGTCTGGACACCTAATGTAATTTGCGCGCGCTCTATATGTGTGTATGTGTGTGTGTGTGTGTGTGTGTGTATGAGTGTTTGTGTGTGCTAGTGCCAGAAAAGTTTACTAAAAAAAAATGGGAAAGGTATATTTTTATTGGGTGTTGCGTTCTTAGATTGTTGATAGATACCTGTAAAGTCCTGGAGTTTAGACTTGTTTAAATTTACATTTAGCATACGTTCTTATCCAGAGCAACTTACATTTTTATCTCATTATACATCTGAGCAGTCGAGGGTAAAGGGCCTTGCTCAAGGGCCCAACAGTGGCAACTTTGTGATTGAGAACCTGAGACCTTCCAAATCGTAGTCCAATGCCTTAACCACTGAGCCTGCCTAATTACTTCACTAATATTGGTTGTTGGTTAGTTTGCCAAAGGTAGAAGACACTAACTAACCTCATCAGTGATAATATTTTCTATTACTCTAAAGAATAAAAAAAAAAATTCACACCTGCTAATTAATGCAGTTATCTAACCAGCCAATTATGTGGCATATGAATTAATAAATGAATAAATATGTTTTGTTTTTACCAATCACATACAGTAAAGGTCAAGGCCATTTTACATTAAACATCAGAATGGGGATGCGGCATGATCTATATGACTTTTATCATGGCATGGTTGTTGGTGTCAGTTTGAGTGTTGTAGTACTTGCAGAACTCCTGGGTTTGCACACACAAAAACTGTGAGACAATTTCATGTGTGGAAACACCTTGTTGATTAGAGAGGTCAGAGTCAAATGGCCAGAATAATTCTGACTGTTAGTAAGAACATAGTGACTTAAATAATAAGCACCCAAAATGGACAGATGAAGATTAGGAAAAATGGTTTTCTCCTGGTTTCTAATGGTTATCTTCATCTGTCTAGTTTTGGATAGTATGTGTTCATGATGTGTTCAAAAAAGAATTTGAGGCTTATAGTGGAACCCAGTGTGGTCCTTTGCTGTTGTCACTCATCGCCCACAAAGTTTAACGTTTTGTGCATTACAAAATCCTCTTTTGCTTACAACCATTAAAAAGAGTGCTTATTTGAATTACTATAGACGTCCTGTCTGCTCAAACCAGTCTGGTCATTCTACTCTGATCTTAAGGTGTTTCATTCTGACATTCAAGACCTTCAAGTTACGGGATGTGTTTTTTTTGCAATTCAGGCAGTCACAAACAGGAAAGGGAAATCTTTGAGGCAATGACGATAACAAGAAGCAGCAAATCCTCAAAAAAAAACACAATTTTGTTCCTCTAATACAGCACCACCAAGAAGAGAAACAGTCCTACTGTGAGCGAAATTGGAGAGGAAGAAAATTGTAGCCTAAACCTGTCCTTACATAACAATTAAATTGAGTCCATCTTTTGTTTTGTTTTTTTCCTTTTCTTGTGTGTGTGTGTGTGTGTGTGTGTGTGTGTGTGTGTGTGTGTGTGTGTGTGTGTGTGTGTGTGTGTGTGTGTGTGTGTGTGTGTGTGTGTGTGTGTGTGTGTGAGGGAGAGAGAGAGAGAGAGAAAGACTTATTTCTCTATTTGTAGAGATGTCCTCCTAAGGGTAATTTTGTGTTTGCAATGACTTTTGGATGCTCCACATGTTTGTTTGTTTATTTATATCCAAGCAATGGGCAGGAGAAAAAGGTAACTATGATGGGGGGATCTACATGACCATGTTCTCTTAGTACTTACTTCATGAATACCAGGACTGTTGAAAATATGAGCTTTCCATTGCTGCCATTTGATTGTATCCAGTCCTGCTCCTCTTCAACCATGAGCCAAGAGAGACCAGAACAGATGTCTAATTTGGGATAGAGGTAAGTGTTCAGTTTGAATCCAGTTCTACAGGGATTCAGTGGTCACTCTGTAACCCTCAGATGTTTCTGTCATTGAACTGTCATGCTTGAAGTTAAATTTAGTTTCTCAAGCAAATCACTTGCAGTAGTTGGGTTCTAATGACTAATCTACACTACATAAATGAATAACTGCTGCATTATATATATGTCTTACATTGAGCATAGCATGGTTAAATTTCTGTATCTGTTGCAACCTGGGAACTGTTTTAAACATAATGTTTCAGTACGTCTACCCACACATGACTACAGGTCAAAAACAGAAGAGACAGACAGTTGTACTCCAAACAGAGCTCAATCGCAGGGCAGCAGCCCATTAAAGAGGAGGGAACCGTCCATTTTCTCTGCCCTCTCAATCCGTAACGCTTGGATTACCCAACACACCGAACGAAAGGACAGAAATTGAGGGTGCCTGGCTGGAAAATAACATGGCCCCATCAAGCATGCCAGGATGAGTGAGGAATAGACTGAATCTCAAATGACTCCCTATTGGACACACAGTGTAGTACATATGGTCATTATTTTATACCAGAATCAGCGTTCCATCATATCACTCTGTGACAAAGAAGCCACATTGGGATAAGGAGTTTTAGCCACAAATTTATAAACCAAAAGCACAAAGTGGTATCTTATTACAATTTTTGTATCTTGTGATAATGAATGCACATATTATCTTGTGAAAAACATAAAATTGTGCATTAAGGTTTTATCTTCAGCAATGGCGTCCTGAACCTGGTGATGGCTTACTATGTTAACTTATTCTATCCGTGAAATGACGCAAAAAAGACATACAGTACACTGGTTGGTGGTGTTGCTATAGCTACCTAGTCATTTCTATGTCTTATTTTCAGGCTATTGTGCTATGCAAAAACTCAGAAGCTTTTATGCATTGTACTTGATGGCAAAGTCAAAATTACAGTCATTATACCCATTATCACTTTCTCTCATCATTATTAGATATGTAGCAATCCAACAATATTATTTCCCATCTGTTGCTATGTGCAATTTGTCAGCACTCTTCTACCCCATCCATCACTGGAAATGGACCACTGCTGACCAGAAATCCATCCACCTTGTAGGCGTGCAGTTAGAGAATGTAGCCAATTTTCAAGCATAATCAGGGTTAATCATTCTCCAGCCCTTTGTCACTATGAGTTTTGTAGTGCTTTGGTTGGTATTCTATTTTTCAAACAAGCAGTAGCAGTTAGATGTTTTAAACCCCCAGAAACACAAGCACACTATAAAATATCCACAAAAATAAAAATACATTAATGATGGTGGTCCCCAGCAGCAATGGAGGAAAGCGAAAAGGAAGAGAAAGTGCAACACAGTGCAATCCTGGTTTGAGCCTGAGCTCAGGTCTGACTGAAATTTTGTATGTTCCACTTGTGTCTGCATTGGTTTTCTTTTGGGTCATCTGGTTTCTTCCCACTGTCTAATAACAAAGGACTATTCATGGAACAGCAGGGTATCTTCTTCCATACCTCGCTAATTTAGTTTAATTTTATTTTAAGATATGTTTTCAGTAAATGTTTGAAAACATATCTTAAAAAAGGTTTATCTTAAAAAACCTGTGATCTCTAAAATCCTGCTAGATATTAATTAGTTTATGAATGTGTATGTGCTTTATGGTCATGCATTCCTTTCAGGGTATATTCATACTTTACATTCAATATTCCTAGGATAGACTCAGATTCACCATGACCCTGGAGAAAATAAAACATTTGAAACATACTGAAAACATACTTATGGTGGCCATCATATCAGTATCAGTATAAATGATATGTAGTAAATATTGTTATCCAGACCCAATTTTTATTTAACTGAACTTAAGCTCTTGTAATTCAAATTAACATAATTTAATTTTAAATGTAAAAAAATTAGGCATTTTGAGGCCATCCTTACACCAAGGGAGAAATACTTTTTTTAAAAGCAAGGAATTAGACAGTTTACCAGTTGGTGATAACTCCTCAGGTTCATTAACATGGCTGTTACAGCATTAGAAGAAGAAAAAAACATGGAATCAGCATTCACAATGCAACTGTGTATCATTCATATAGTTTTTTTTCCTGGATTTATATCTCCTTTATAAGGAATATAGATGGATCTGTCAGCTGTAATGTTATTGGAGGCCATTTGTTTTGATTAATCAAAGAGCGGTTTAGCTTCAACACTGCTTAGAAATTCAGCTTGGGGAGCTCAATATTCAAGGAATGGAGATAGTCTCATTTCTCATTTTAGTGACAGCAATATTGTGATAAATGCCTGAGAGCAGAGTGGATTAACTTATGAGACTGAAGAAGGCTGATTGGCATGGAATTATTCATGGAACAGCAGGGTATCTTCTTCCATACCTCGCTGATTTAGTTTAATTTTATTTTAAGCCTATGCCATATACTGTAGGTGACTCTGAATGTAATGATAAATTGCCAAACACAACATGATGGGAAAGGTCTTTGAAAGTTGCTTAACATGGCCAACGGTCCTTCTAATTAACAAAGAAAACACTAAACTGTGTCATGATCTCTAGATTAGACTTTAAACGCCTGCGGTCTGTTCAAGTCTTTCTAGGTGTACTTCCATTTCAACCTTGGAAAACCATGGGCCTCACTTTGTGGGAAAGTGTAATGCAACAGCATACAAAGACATTCAAGACAGCTGGGTGCTTCTAAGTTTCTAGTAAGAAGGCTCACATTGTCAGGGATATTTTGACCATTTAGTGTATATCAAAAAAAATTCTGATAATGCTATTCCATGTTGTAATGATGCATTCCTCAATGAAACCATGCAATTATTTATCCAATAATGTTTTTTTTTCCTTTTTTCTTTTTTTTTTATGTCTAGGGTGTACAAACAACCTGTGGACAGGCAGTGACTAACAATTGTTTTTCCAAGCACCTTCAATCCTGGATCTATAAGTGCAATACATGCATAATGCTCATTTAATGTCTTAGTAAAGGCTAAATAAAATCTTTCATTAGTAATTCACATAGACAACAACATATATATTCAGTGATTTAACACACAAGAACAACATCAACAGGGAACCTGTGTTAGTAATTGTGGTATTAGATTATCAACCCCAATGCTCGGCCCAGCAGAGGTTCAGTGCAACAAATTTCTTCATTCGTTTCTTTATTGAGACAGCAAATTTAAGGCTCAGTGGGAATTCAGCCATTAGGTAGTAAACATGTTCAATACATCTACAGAGTGATGGGCTTCATTAACAACAAAGCCACCATTAACCTGCGACAACTAACTCCAGAATTATTGGCACCCTCTGAGAAAATGGGCAAACAATGGATTTTAGATAGAACCTTTAGCAAAACAATGACAAGATAATTAACTTGAATGTCCATTTAAATCAACACCTAAATAGTTCCTGGACACAAAATCAATTTCCACCATCTCCTGATTTAAGCCTGAATGTAAACAGTTTGAGCTTAAAGATATAAGTCTCGCCTATCTTGCAAGGCATTAGCAGCAAAAAAAAAAAAAAAAGCCTAGACCTGACCATTGTGAAGGGGTACTGGGCTCTTGTTGTTTATTCTTATTAAAGGAATTCACTTACATTGGAATACAGTGTATTCACATCAATCAATCAAAAATTTGAATGAAAAGCCAATGATAATTTATTCTTATTCCATTTGAATATAAACAACAGACGGACTTATTAGTTTCTTTTAGTGAAAGTGATGGCAGATACATCTGATTTTAACCAGGAATGCATACTTACACATTTCTGAAACAAATCATTAATGAACATTAATAAAGGACCATTTCAAAACCCTAAAATTTGTCATCAAGCCTGTGTTGTTCTACTGCATCATTAACTGTAGCATCTGGCAAGGTTTATTAACATAACATTTTAAAGTACGTTTGGAAAACTGTTTAAAACTGCTTTAGTATGTTTAAGGATTAACATATGTATTTATTGCTTTGTGGAACAAATAAAGACCCTTGAAATGGAAAATTTTAAATTGTTGAATAAGTATATAGGAAAATTGTATGATGGCCCAAAAGTGCAAAACAGAAAACACAACATACAGAACACAAACAAACAAACAAACAAACAAACAAACAAATAGATGAATGAATGAATGAATGAATGAATGAATGAATGAATGAAAAGCATGATGGCATTAAAAACAAAAAGAGTAAGTATTCAATGGGCATCACAGCTGTCTGGATATACAACTACATACTATTGACTATGAGGACAAAAAATTAATTGTGACATATAATTAGTCTAGTAAAAGATCAATGCAAAGGGTTCTTATACTCATATGTATTACCACAAAAAAATATATTATATCTAAAATAATGTGAATGAATTTGTATCTCAGGTATCTCAGATTGGTATATGCTGTAGTCAATCAGCAATGGGTATGTGATGTTCAAAATCCTGCTATGAATTTACAATTGATTGGTATTAATTAACAGTTGAAATTTTTCTCATGAAGGAAGGTATAATACAACTTCCCATTGAAGACTTCAAGCAGAGAATGGTCATGGTTCAAACATTTTAAAGACGGCCATACTGTAGGTCTGTGAATGTCATTCCTGTGAAAATTCAATGAGTGGAACACTTCAACCTTGAAACATGTCATCAACATCAAATCGTTAATGAACGCCACTTGCACATTACAGGAACTGGGCTGGGACTGGGAACTGGGAGTTATCGCCACATCCCCTGTACAGTCATGACTTCACTCCAAACCATTTCCTCATGTTTAGGACATAAAATGAGTTCCTGGGAGGCCAGAGTTTCAGAAACAGACAGATCATTCATGAATCTAGTCTTCATGGAATTATGTTTTATCCTTTCTATCCAAGCACTAGTAAAACACTGGAATAAATGCATTTGTTTTTCCTCTTATAACTGCAGTTCAAATGTGTTCTGTTATTCTGAACAATTAAAAGTCCTGGCTTGATTTGAATGCCTCTTGTAGATTACCATAAAACTCTCCAAAGAGCAATGCCTTATACAGTATACATGCACACACAAAAACAAACATAAAAAGCCTTCCACATTCCAAATCCATCATGCCTTCATTTCAACTTCTTTCCAACTGCAATTTTTTTGTCAGATGTGTCATTTTTTTGGATCATATGTGGTGAGAAAGGCCAAAAGCTGACAAACAGAGGGCAAATCAGGGTCTTTAACATGGGCTGTTCTTTCAAAAGGCTTCTTAAGAGCTATGAGATGTCAAAACACTGTCAGAAATATCACGTGAGCTCATGTCTAGTAAACAAACAAAAGGAAGTATAAAACATTTTCAGCAAAAAATTACCTAAAATGACACTGATATTACAAGAATTGCCCCTTTAATCAATACCCTATTTATATAATTTTACTTGGCATATTTTCATAAATGCAATAAAAAAAATTACAGCAATTTCAGGGCAAAAAAATACATTAAAAATTAAAATGACATTTTATTCACAGTGGCATAATATTCATCATCAACACCCCACTGGGATGAAGGAGTAAGCATGAAACTGGATGGATGGAATCCTGTTATGACTGTATGCTGACCAATGCTAATAAGGTTTGGAGTGTATACAGGAGCGGCTTTTCTTCACATATTAAATTAAATTGACTTGTAAGAAGACTGAAATGTAATAATATACTGTATCTTTGTGTTGGTTTATTTATACATGATAATAATTTTTTTTATTAATTCTGAAAACATTTACAGATAACTAGATAATATCCCAATAAGCATTTCTCTATTATGTCAGATAAAGTAATTATTTCATTTGAAAGCCAGAGCCTCGATGCTTTCCCCATTTACTGAGTACATCACACACACACACACACACACACACACACACACACACACACACACACACACACACACACACACACACACACACACACACACACACACACACACAGTGTGTAATTTAGGATAAGGTATACTCCTATTCAGGCTCTATAAATCAAGCAAAATATTTTTTTAAAGATTCATAAATTTGACCCCCTTTTTTTCACCCATTGTAGACAAATTCAAACAGTTGTACACACATATACACACAGACAATCGCCTAACCTTAGCCCAGATAATCAAAAGATATTATCATTGAACCCACTAGTAAACCTCCGTACTCTTCTCCACACAAATTCAATGGTACCTGCAGCCTTAGAACACAATAATACACACAACAATTTCATCATTGGAGGAAAAACAGAGGTGTTGTGCCATGAGTACCTCTTCATTGTAGACTGAAATTTGCTGGGCAAGGTAGAGCAGTTGGCTCTCTGAAGCAATGTGATTCGTGATCAGGGAGTACGATGGGAAAATAACAAGCCCAGGTCTTTTCAACAAATAACTGGGATCTGTTCAATTTCATAGATGAATCTGGAAAGGAACCAACAATAAAGGTTTTTTAAATCACATGAAATATCTTTTTTATTGTCTCCATTCATAACTCAATTGATTTTCCTACACACCTTGTCCACTAGCAGGGTCAATCAATTGCACTACTGACAGATCGGAGGAAGAACAAAAGCTTAATGAGCATTCCATATGGAATTACACCTTTTCTGTCTGCATTGACATTCTTAACATTCAACAAATGCTAATCTTATCAATCTTCAACAACATGACAACTTCATTCATTTTGAACTCCACTGAAATACTAATCACCATTTTCGAGTAACCCATGATTTAAAAGACTATAATATTCGGTTATTTGTCAATGTGCCTTAGAGCACATTGAAATTTTCTCCTTTCCTTCCCCCCGCATATCCCAGTTAGGAATCTGGGGTCAGAATGCAAGGTCAGCCAGTATGCAACACCCCATAGAGCAGGTAGGGTTAAGGGCCTTGCTCAAGGGCTCAACAGTGGCATCTTGGCAGTGATGGGGCTTGAACTACCAACCTTTCTAACCAGTATCCTAGTAAACCACAGCCTTAACCATTTGAACCACCACTGCCCACCTATCACCAGAAAGCCAAATGTGCACTGATTTGCTCACATTTCTAAATGTTACATGTTGAACTGCAGGCCAACTTGACAAGTTAGCTTCTGTACAGTTCTTATTGCATCTAGTGGTCAAAATGGGAGCTACTTATGCTACCTATGTATTGGTATGTACGGTATATAAGGTAATGCTTCCTATGTAAAGAAAAAAAAGAAACATGCCCATATTGCCAAAATATGTTAGCGTTAAATGTTAATGGGTTAAAAGTTAAACAACAACCTTCATGAATGAGGAACAAATAGGAAGCTGGAGAGGGAATGACAAATGTTTATAAGTGCAATAATGTGAGCGATATGAAGTTTAAAGATATATCAGATATATCAGAATTGCTGCACCACTTTGAGAGGAACCAAACATTAACCATTTGTTGGTTATTTTCATATACAAGCACATCGTGTTTTATTTCTAACTTATTGTTCTTCAACAGCATGATGAAACACCATTCTTCCTTCTTTCCTGAAAATATTAGCCATCGTGTCTTCAATGACATTGAGACAGTGGGTTTCTAGACAAGAGTAAAATTTAATGACAGTATTAAATTCTCCTTCCCAGGCTTCTGTGAGTGTTTACCAAACAGTAGGCTGCAAGGCAGGTTGAGAGCCTGAATAATAACAATGTTCTGCTGCACTTCAATCATACAAAATTGTTACCCAGTCAGTGTTAGCAGCTGCCCATAAACAAAAAATCACTGGCTGAGCTTTTGCTGTCATTAGATGTAACAGATGACTGCATGAGGAGTTTGGGCATTGAGCCCAGCCTATCCATCTTCACACAGCGTAGACAGACGAGAGCCATTACCAGGTCAAAGGAGAACCATTATATCGCAGCTCTCCTGTAGCACTCGTTGTTGAGATGGTATTTATTACTTTGACTTACTGATAATACTGTGGTACCTCAATGAACATCACCAGAGTTTTCTCTCGTCTATTTTCCCCAAACATATTAAACAGTGCCCTCTTATGGTACATTACCAGCACAGTACTTTTTCACCTAACTAGACTCAGGCCTCATTTTCTTCACACTGAAAGGGCATGAACTTGTCTTTTATTTGCGACCCTCTCCACTTCTTAGCTCTTTAATAATTTCCATGCAGAAACGAAATTGTATCATTACACTGAATAAACGAGTTTTAGCGTGACCCTAAATTCTTTTCCTCAGACCTCAAATCAAAGAGAAACCTGAAATTAATCCTGAGCCTGAGAGACTGAGAAACCCACTAAACTGCAAGCGCCATCAGGCATATCTGAAAGGTGAAAGAAAATTGGTCCCAGGCTGACATCGAAGCCGCAGTGCAGTAATCACGACGCAGGAGGTCTAAAGAGCAGGCAAGAATAGACCATTGATCTAAGAGAAAAGTCTTCACACGCAACTGAACACAGCAGGAACATGATTCTGCTACACTCAGCACTGCTGCTTATTATCCACAAGAATATAAAAAATCCTATGCAAATAAATAGACTGTCATTGAGAAGAGTAAGAAGCTGTGGGCAGGTCCTATCCATGAACACCTCAAGGAAGAAAAATGCCAAGATGCTCTCTCAGCAGACCCTTTCAGGGCAATTTCGAAATCGTTTCCATTTCCTTAATCAACCCAGATTTCTTAGTGCCCAATAAATAAAATAAAGAACACCGCAAACACTACAGCTTCCTTTGTAAAGCAAAGTGCAGTAATTGAAGTTAAAGATAATTATTGTTGTTACATTGCAGAGTTGAAATATATTATGAAAAAACAAAATGATTTATTGCAAGCAATCAAAAGCAATCCAGTATTTACTGATGGTAATAATGTCTACTATGTGTCGAATGTAACTGTCAACACCGGTCCAAAAGTAATTTCTCATTTCTGTGTGTACTGTAAAGTCATTAGCAAAAAATGAAATAATAAAGGTGCCGTGGAAATCAAATCTGATCATTACCAATGCTTTCAAAATTGCCCCAGGGTTTTTGTGTTAGCGTTGTTGTTTTGAAGTATTGAACATGATATATAATGCATCTGTTTAATGTTAGCTTGAGGCGTGCATAGCATACAGGCTGGTTTATCGTCATCTGGAATATGTTCAGTGTACAGCCCAGTGTTTTCAAAATAAATAGTTGGAAAATTAATATTTGTTTGGGTGATTCAGAACAGTCACTTGTGTGGGAGAATGTTTTAATGTTTTTGTACATATTGCTGGGGATTTAATGACAGGAAAACCTGAGCAGTTTGACCTTTTGAGGGCATTTGGCTGATCCCCAAGAGTACCAATTTTTTTGCTTTTATTTAAAAGACTAACTCCTTTTTGGTGTTGAGGCTAGAGTTAAGTTAGGTAAAGGCAGAGCATTCATCTGCAGTTATAATCATGCCAATTGAACATATTCATAAGGCAAGTAGAAGAAAGGTGTTTCATCATCACTTTTCTTTATCACAAAATATTCAGTCTTCACTGGTAGGGCAGGTTATGAGAGATGTAAACTGATTATAATCAATTAACTCTAAGCAATCACACAATGTGAATGTTTCTTTCAAACAGTCAAACATTTACGTTCTAGAGGAAAAGGCAATTAAATGGGCTTTACAGTCATTTCATAATGGTTGTTTCACTAAATATTAAGCTGCTAGTATTTATCAGACTGCTTGAAAGGTTTGGCTTTTTTATCTTGACTATTTCTCCAACGATTATTAAAATAAGAAAATGAATGGGAAACAAACTAAAAAGGAATAATGTTTTTTTTTTTTGTTATTGTTGTTATTTTTTATTACTTTTTTTTCCTCACTTCATATGTGACAGTACTTCCAATTCTACGTACATGCAATGTGTGCTTTGTTTTTAACATTCACACATAGCCTGGTTGTATACTAATATTCACCAATCAGAAGTAACATTATCAATTATATACCAATAAACTGGTGACAGGATCATGAGCACTCAAGGCTCACCCAAGCCTGCGGGGACCAAATGCCAAAAGCCAATACAGACAAAATCATTGAAAAGTCAATGCTGGCTATAATAGAAATGCATTAGAACACCCAGTGCACCACAGGCTGCTGCACATGAGGTCCAGCAGGCAAAAAGCTCAAGAATGCACAGTACCCAAAGGAACCTCTGTCAACGTCCAGGTGCCAAACACCACAGCACACCCCAGTGGCCTCATAGAATGACTAAACATTTTAGATGGGTTAAGAAAAACAATGCAGCCTTAGAATCACCTGTGAGTAGGAATTTATTATACAGTAGGTTAAAAAAAAAATAAGTTAAAGTAATAAAGCATGTTGGTGCTGTTATAGGAAACCACTGATAACTAAATATTAATGGAAATGATTGTACTGTATCTTCTGCTACAAAATATATGTTCTGCCTTAAAGCAAATAAATGAAATTAAACTTGATTTTGTGCTAAACTGAACTTCTTTTGCCTTTCCAAGGTAATAATTTAATGAATGAATGAATTTACTCCTTTAGGGAGGAATACAATTTAAAGTTGCCAATCAGCTTACAATGCACATGTTTGTATTGGGGAAATGCAAGATGCCAGGAGGAAACTAACAAACTGCTGGGAGAGCATGCAATCTCCACCCACCCAGACCCACGGCAGGATTTGAGCACACAAACCTGTGAAAGTGTGATGTAAGAGTGATAAACACTGGTATATTAAACACACATAAGTGTAAATATCATAGTTATTGTGTATATGCATGGGTCTCTAATGTGGAATTAATAATTCAGGGGCTACTATGTGGATGATGCTCAGTCATTTACCAGACATCTGTTATTACATTAAACAGCTGAAGCAAAGCATTCACAAGGCAGCAGCTTCATTCACCATTTTGCAACGTCTGTAGTCAAGGACGGGTTGTATTCTTGCAATTAAATCTAATTAAATCTATTACTACAAACAAACATTCAGTGATAAATTGAAGCAAATTAACACACTTAGTCTAACACATTCAGTGTCTTGAGCCTTGAGTGTAACACATGCAACCTTGGGTATGTTTCCTAACTGTAACAGGTTTCAGATAAACATAACAGTATAACATAATTTAACAGTAAACTGTGATATAAGGTTAGGCAGTTATTGTTATCATTCAATGCCAACACATTTTTAACAAGTCATAAAATACAATTCAGGATAGCCATACTGGACACCAAAGTAGTTCATTTCTATGATAAGAAAGGAAGACTTTCTGTCAAAATAATAAGTATTAAAATATGGCAATATTGTTTTACTGCGCAATGTTAACTATAGAGGTAGAATCTGTGAATCATTTTGATCCCAGGCTTTACACAACCAAAATGTCTGACCTGCTTGTATTAATTGCAGAATCATTTAGTAATTTGCACTGTCCTATTTTGCCAGAGAATTCCAATTACCCTTTTAGCCGGGCCTGAGAGACAACAAAAATAATCTTTATTTTGTGGGTGACATGTATTAAATTGTGAGCACTCTTTTTTTTTTTTAGGTCAGTTGATGTCATTAAAGGTGATCACAAGCGAATCAAAAGTTGGGCGCATTTCTGTTCATTTGAGGGGGAAAAAAAAGCCAATGAAGAGCATAATTTACCCTTAATCAGGCAAAGAACCAGAGTACATTTAGTAACATACAAGTGCCAGTAGCAGTACCTAAAGAAAAAAACTCATCAATTAAGAGGAACCATATATGGCACGAAAGGCCCATGTGAGTGCAGGGTTTCATTCCAAACAAGCAGAATCTACACCTAATAGTCTATTGAAACCCAAGGACAACTAAGGCGTGGCTTCTGCATGGTTTGAATGAAGGCATGAACCCTTATGGCCCTTTCTAGATCCAGTTTGACACTCGATTTGCACACGAACAATTAATATTGTTTGGGGGAAAAAGTCCTTGTGGGGGGGGGGGGGGGGGGTAGATGGGTACTTAAATTGTTATGAATTTTTGAATTTCCAAGTATTTTAAGTGTCAAATAATGTGTTAATATAAGTCATACAATTAATTGACCTCTTTTTTTCCTCTTATTGACATACAATACTCAGAAATATTTCTTAATTTTTCATAACCTAACTTGTTTCAGGGATTTTCTTTTAAGGAAAAGAGACATAGTACATTAGTACATCCATCTACTGCCATATTTTAAGAATTCTACCAAAATAACTACAAAAACCTAGTGACTCAGAAGGTTTAGATGGCAGCTAGGCCAAAAAAAATTATGCATATATACTACAGTATTAGCTACAGAATAACATAATTAATGGCGCCAAATGTGTTCTTTTGAAAAAGATCATAATAAACAAACTTATTATGCTAGCTAGCACAAATCTATTTTCTAGAATATGTGGTACCATTATCAATATCAACATGGTGCCTGAAGAAAAATAAGCTGCGCACGATTACTGGGAATTATGGCTCAAGCGGTGAGGCAATGATTCTGGCTGACATCTTCCCTTATGTTTTTCTTTAAATAAAAGTAAGTGTTTCAAGCTTCTTAAGAAGCAGCAGGCAAGCTTATCACTAAGTCTTGTATTCTTGGATTGTGTTATGTAGATATGCACATTAATTATTAAATTCAACCAAAACCGATGATTTAAACCTTGCTGTCTCTTTCAGAAGCAGTGTGCATGGCTGAGCAGCAGTCAGATAAGGACAATCATTTTATCTCTGATGGACTATTTAGGATGAAATGCAATAACTTCAGTGTGTGCTGGAGTATGAAGAAAATGTGAAAACTTGGTCATGGTGAGTAAATCATCTCATTCCAATACAAACTGGCAGTAGCCTTGGGTTTTATTGAAAGTGAATGCATATATGGTCTGTTTGAACCATATATGGGTAAACTCACAACAAATAGGTATGAGTCTACTCTCAGATGATAACAGCTACAGGAAGAAGAGTTTTCACTTAATTTAAATGTAATAATGTGGTTAGACATGCAGATATATTATCATATTTTCTCATTTTTTAAGGAGAATTTTTGCAAATTTTACAAGTCCAGTCCAATTTTGTGCAAAAGTAAACTAACATGGAGGAAATCATTGCATCATTGCACTCATTTCTGCTTTGCAATTTTTTATTTGATAGAGGTACTCTACCTTCCATCCACAACATTGATGTGCAATATCTACATATTCAGATATTGACAGTTTGGCACACTTGTACAGACTACACACAAAAAATATATTTTGGTATGCAGTAATTTGACTGAAGCCTTTTATAACAATGTTTTATTAATTTTATGGTTTCAACATTTAATTACTTCTATCACAGAATGGATCAGTGGTATACTGGCATGGGTAAATAATTGTCATTTCACCCTGAGAGTCTGAGTGACAGTGTCTACTTTGACCTCTCCATTTTTGATACAGTGGGGCATTGGACAAAATATACTTTGAATATAAATTTAAGTCTGACTAAAGTCCATCATAATTGTTTAGCAAAATTTCACCAAAAATGCAAGCATAGCTCTTTACTAATATATTGATTAATGTAGTGTGGCATTTACTCTTTTTTTATTTTAATTTTTTGGTCCCAAAGTAAGTCGTAATTTCTTGTAACATTCAATGCACATTCAATGTCAAGATTTGGGTTTTAAGTTTATTCCACTGAGTGTTATGTAGAGATCATTAGTTGTTGGTAGTTTAAGCACCATTGGGATCTGTGCAGACTCCAAAGTTGGTGTTGACAATGGATCCTCCAATGGACCAGTCACCTTCACATTTAAGTCCATCCTCACAAATGCAGTAGTAGTATGTACCATACAAGCTCTATGTGAAAGAAAAAAAGCACTTTAATTAAGTATCAGAACTTCTGTGTGACATCCACAATATCCAACGTATAGTAAACAACACACGTACACTGTAAAAAAACAGATACCTTAAGGTCATCAACAGTTTTATGAATTGTAGGAAAGTATATGCTTTTCTCTCAGTGTGAGGAAAGTCTGCTGCAAACAGCTTATATAAATGTACAGAAGCCCGCAGACCCTCCTTCATCAATCTCAAACTTCAGGCCATGGTGTCAATCAGCTAGATCACCTGAACTTTCTCAAATCCAACTGTAAGCTCTACATTTGCACTATGACGCTTTACAAAGCACTGTGTGGGCAGTAAACAGGAAAAACCCTATTTAAACTACATTTATGAAGAAAAAAAAACAGCACTGAGCACTTTCCTTAGATAGAAAATGGAAAAAACTGCAGCAAAGAGATAACCCAGCAAACTTTGGTCTGATGGCAAAGTTGTGTCCCTGGCCAAAAACAGTCACGGTAGGACGACATTAAATGGTTAAATGTGACACATGTGACACGGAACATTTTCAAAAAATGCATTCAGATACGTTTGTACATGTCTACAGTTGTCTGTGGTTGCATGTATAGCTTTTAGCTAAGTGTTATTTAATATATACCCCCCCAGCAACAATTTGGATGGTTTAAGACAGCTGTAGTAAATCAGTCCTAATTAGTCCAGCATATCTTACATTTAATTAAATGAATAAAAGTATTTAAAAGAATTTTACATTATATAAATATTTGACATACGTTACACTAACAAAATATTACAGTACTCCCTCCTAGTAAATGGTCACTGCAAGATTCTATCTTGAGGTCACTGCATTACCTAAGGAGGGGGTGTTTTGTCTTCAGCCAGGGCCAGCCCATGGCATAGGAGACACAGGCAGTTGCCCAGGGCATCAAATGCCTGTGAGAGAGGTTTTTTTTCTCCGGTGAAGTGAATGTTTTTAAATAGTTACAGTATGCTGCACTGCTGTTACATGTATGATAGTATAAGTTCTGTGCATGCACAGCATGTGAATGATTTATTTTGGTTCTGAATAACATTTAATGATGGAGTTTTTTTTTTTTTTCATTTTTATAGAGAAAAAAAGATTCAGCAAAGTTTTATCACACACCCTTTTGTAGTGTTGTTCAATCTATTTCCCTAAATGTGTAACAGTTTCCATCTGATGCATGATTTTGCTGAGTTGCATCAGAAATGAAATCAGAAATCAGAAATAAACTAATACTTCAAGTCCGGAACTGCAACTAGAATAAAACTACCTTTATATTCAGTAGCATTTTTCTTTTTATTTGCTGCGCATAATTCTATTTAGTTATTTTTCTAAACACAGGACATGATACTGGGCACTTTTCTTGTCATAATTTTTTTTTAGCATTAATATTTCTGTTTAACAAGATCTTTTCCTAAAATCATGTCTGCTTCTAGAGATATTCTGCATAGTTTAGGAACATTATCATAACGTTGTATGAATATATAGTTTATATTAAAACTCAAGGTTCAAAAGCAAGTTCCAGAAGGGACCTACCCCTTTTTTGCTTAGGTCAGAATCAAGAGACACCCATGCAACAAGTCGCCTAGGGCACCAACAAGCACAGGGCTGGCCCTATCTTCAGCATTTACAGCATTATAAGCGTTACATGCTTAACTTTTCCTTCTTTGTGTAAATACAAATACATAAGTAAGTGCAAATTCAGTGACAGTGGACAACACTATGTTTGGAGTTTGTTTGTTTGTTTGTTTTTTTTTTCACTTCGAAAATGTTGCTAATAAATATTCATTGACTTTAAATGACTAAAGAATTTGATATGGTACTTTACGCTGGCCTAAGTTATTTGTGTTGCGTCTCTGCCATGATCTTTACCATTTTAGAGCATATTTCGTTGTCTGCAGCCCGTGCGGCACAGCGATACAGGCGATCTCCTGAACGACGGCAGCAGGAGCTCTTACACTGTATGTTGTTAATACACAGCTCTCCATTTTTCTACAGAGCAGACATTTCAACATGAATTACTTGGTGGCAAACACATGCATACATTGTAATGTACAAGCTCCTTTATTCCAAGTGAGAAAATATACAACAGTTTATATTTTCATGTTCCACAGCACATCCAAAAAACATGACTACATTAATAATTCAACTAGGCTGCTTGATCTTAGTTTTCCAGGTTCTTACCAGGTTGAGAAAAAGGCCTTTTTCTTCAGGAGTTTCAGGAGTAGTGGCCAGAGCCAGAGCCACCAGGCACATTGCAATCACTAGCACAGTCCTCATCGTGTTGTGGCTAGATCCACAGAAGTTCACTTCACTCAGGTTCTGCATGTTTTCCTATATATCAGACCTCCCTGCTGCCCCATGCCCAGAGTTAACAAAGGTCATCTTTACCAAATACAGATAAAGTACATCTGTGACCAAGCTCTAGAATCTTGACAACTGTACAAACACAGCTATTTTCCCATTACTCCATGTTAATAACAGAAGGTGTATTCCCAACAAGCTCTATAGTCACTCACTCTCACTCATCATCTGTACAGCTTAATCCTGCATTCAGGGTCGCGGAGGGACTGGAGCCTACCCCAGGAGACTTAGGGCAGGAGGCGGGGTAATCCATCACAGAAGCTCTATAATGAAAGCTATATAATTCTGTTTCAACAGGCCACTGAATCAGACCTGTGCTAAAATAGTGAAAGTTTCCTAAACATGTTGATAGTTGACTTGGCTCCACTAAAGTGCCCCTAGATGTAAGTGTGTGTGTGTGTGTGTGTGTGTGTGTGTGTGTGTGTGTGTGTGTGTGTGTGTGTGTGTGTGTGTGTGTGTGTGTGTGTGTGTGTGTGTGTGTGTGTGTGTGTGTGTGTGTGTGTGTGTGTCTGTCTGTCTGTCTGTCTGTCTGTCTGTGTGTGTGTGTGTGCGTGCGTGCGTGCAAACTGGCATCCCATTCAGGGTGTATTCCCTTCATAGGTTCACAGGTTCAAGATCTATCACAACCCTGACCAGGATAAAGCAATTACTGAAAATTAATGAATAAAAAATCATAAAAGTGTAGAGTATTTGTTTATATTGTAAATTAGTATATACACTAATCGGCCACAACATAAACACCACTGCCAGGTGAATCGAATAATATTCTTAATTATAGAACAGTAAACTGGGGAGACTATCATGGGCACCCAAGGCTCACCCAATCTTACAGAAAAAGGCATTGTAGCACAAATTGCTGGGAAAAGTCAATGCTGGCCACAATAGACAGGTCTCAGAACACCAGTGCATCACAGCCTGTGGTGTATAGGGCTGAGCAGGCAAAGTCCACACACACACACACACCGACCTGAAGGTGACACTCGAACCCGCAATCCTGAAGGTGCAAAGCCACTTTGCTCAATGCTATGCCACTGTAGGCCTTGTTAAGCCTGATAGTATTAACAGCATAAGATTGGAGAAACACCAGCTCTATCTATGGTTCCAATCTTGAACTAAAAGTAGAGCTTAAATACAATTTCCATTAATTACACACAGATGTAAACATGCATCCATAATTTCTACACACCAGTGGTAGGCTTCGTGTCTGCCACAAGGAGGGCCTGGGTTTAATGTCCAGCCACTGGATGCAGGGCATCCTTAGTACTGCTCCCAACCCCAGGTAGAATGGGATGGTTGCATCAAGAAGATCATCCAGCATAAAACGTGTGACAAGTTGAATGTGGCTTGGTTGGCTGTTGATGTGGCAACACCTTGACAGACGCAGTTGAAAGACCAACGGTGATGAATCTATGTGCTAAATAGGATAAATATGATAAAATATCTGTGTGGATCTTACAAAGTGTTTTTCCCCCAAAGAATCCTCCAATTTTTTCAAGCATGTGTAAAATTATGCTGGATTGGGAAGGTTTTCAATTAATTATTAGTTTTGTTACAGCAACATTTGAAACAGTTTAGATGATCAGTTATGGTACTATATCTTTTACAGACATCAGCTAATCAAATATAGTATATAAACAAATCAAATATAGAAACTGATGTTGAAAATTGTTTCAAGCAAGCACCCTGTCATGTCTGAGTCATCTTTATGAGATTCAGAAATGAGCTGTACACCAAGGCTTGTTGCATATCTGGTTACTCTGGTCAACTGTTTCATCACCTTATTCTGATCACATTACCATTTAAAATTTATACCCCATGACACCTCTGTTGGCTAGGATGTTGTTCCTGACACAAAAGAACATGTGTTGATGTCTCATTGGTCACTTTTTGAAGATACCTCACTGTACCAGTGAACTAACTACAGAAGAAGCATAAATCTCCTGAGAGTGGTCAACCTGGCATCATTGAAAGATTATTTATTTATTTATTTTGGAGAGCAGTTTTGGCAAGATGAGGAATTGCTGAAGTGATGTTAGCTAGTTAGACGTGTTTCAGGTCTTGCATCTTTTTAAGTCAGTTTCAAGATGGAGAAAATGCTTCCTGCCACAGAGGCAGTCAAAATCTATCAGACAAATTATGTGAGAAATGTCAGAGCCATTGGTGTCTTGTGGGCAGTTTTAACCATTTGCTTTACCATCATCACAATGGTGGTGTTTATTCAGCCCTACTGGATTGGCGACAGTGTCAACACTCCACAGTCTGGGTACTTTGGGCTCTTCTACTACTGCATAGGCAACCCCATCACTTCAGAGCTTGTCTGCAAGGGCAGTGTGCTCGACTTTAACTCCATCCCGTCTGGGGCTTTTAAGACTGCAATGTTCTTTGTGGGAATCGCAATGCTGCTTAATGTTGGCACCATGGTCTCCTTCAGTCTCTTCTTCTTTTGCAGTGCAGCCAGTGTGTACAAGATATGTGCATGGATGCAAACCGCATCAGGTAAAAAAAAATTCTAATTCAAATTCAAAAGTTGAATTTTTATTTTTTTCAAAACAATTTTAGATTTAATGTTACTAGTGAATAGTAAATGTCTCTGGTTTGTGAACACAGGCTTTTCATTCTTAAAAGAATCAGTTAAATAGTTTATTTCCTTTTGAATAAATTAATGAGTACATTTTTGCAGAAAAAAATTGCTTCCAGATATCTAGCTTCAAAATATTCTGTTTTTCACAATGAACTGATATCCAATGCTATCCAGTGCACATAACAAAAAAGTGATAATGTCTACCATGTTTGTATTCATTTAAAAAAAAAACCTGCAAAGTATTTCATCTTAGCTGTTATAGGGAATTAATTGACACCTTCTGACCAATCAATCTCAAGAATTCAACAGCATAAAAAATGTTGTATAAAACGATCTTTGACTATTTTAATCTTGCCAAGTTTCCATGTTCTCCTGCCAAAATCGACAGAAAGAATATTTAATCACATTTCAAACAGCATGTGGACAACCACAACATAAAAAACTGCGCCAGGATTGACCTTGAGTGAGTGTTTAACAGGAAATGTTCCTAGCTAATCTGTCCAATGGTGTATATAGGTGAAAATGCATTACCACAATATTCCTACACACCTCGACACTTACTTTTCAATATATTGTCTATAATGGTCATCCTTCTGAATATTACAATTCATCATATTTGACAGTACTCACTTGGGAAGGCTTGTCTTTTTTTATCTAACTTATTGCAATGATTTGAAGTGCACATATAATTTTATTTTTAGTTATGACAGTGTTGTGCTCAGTAAATAAGGATCTAGACACTGAGCATGGTGACTTTACCCTAATAAAGCTGCTGATTCTAAAGGGACGTCATTATTATTATTATTGTTGTTGTTGTTATTTATTAATATTACTTTAAAAGGTATAGGTGATGAAAACTGGAGATTCATGACCTATTTAGGATGTCTTTATTACTTAATTATTTGCAAGGAACATTTAGCTAGATTAGAAAATTAATTGTCACTCTAAATAACAGCAAGAGGTATAAGTATGATAAGTGTAGGCTATAAATACAGCACTTGTGTTGTCCGCTTTGATTAGAATTAACCTTAAAATAATTGTATGCCTTTTTGCCATTTTGCCCTCAAGACAAATGGAGTCTACTAGCTTAACTAGTGACATGTGGAACTTTAAAAGAACTAAACCATTTTGGATGTTAAAAAAAGGATGTGATATTTACCACTACAGGCAGATTATAAATACGCTTTGAGTTCCTTTTTACATGGAGCATCTGTGCTTGCCAGATCTTAACCTACCATACCATCTAACATTGGCTACTTCCTGGAAAGAGAGCAGATATGCTGCATCACACACACACACACAGTTTCAGAAGTACTTAATTTCCTGATTTTTTTTTATTTTTTTGCACACCTTTTGTTTTCATGGGAGCCCAAACATTAAGATGACAAAGAAGCATGAAAAAACAAAAGGATTTATACCGATAAGTTCAATTATTTAATTCTTGTTTAATAGGCTTTTGTACCAATAATTTAATATATTATAAAATATAATGGGTTCAATTTGAAAAAGAAAAAAAAACTGTCATCTCGTGACACCAGACTTAAATAACACAAAAGATTTTTGCTATTCAAATAGCTCTTACCCAATTACTTATCTATACAGTAAGTCCCCTACATACAAACATTCAAGTTACGAACTTTTGAAGATACAAACGTGAAAACAAAACAAATGTGTTTACGCATGTTCAATTGTGGAAGTTAGATCACATGTCCGACATACATGTCACCTACATGCAGCAGGCATCCTCTGCAGTACAAGCCCATGATGTCCGGAAGCAAGCGTCAAAGAGGCGGCAATGAAGCTGTTCTTGCTTGCTGCTAAGAAGCGGCAAGCAAGAACAATGAAGACAAAAGTAAATATAATTGAGAGAATAGAGCAGGGTGAAAAGACATTACTCATTCTTTTAACATGAATCGTTCAACAATCAGCTTGATTCTAAAGAACTGTACTGTAATATACAGTGTATAGCCAATTGTGTTGGTATTCGACAATGTTTGTTGGACTTACGAATTAACTCTTGGAATGGAACTTGGGACTGTACCGCTTATTCTGTACACAGGGTAACGGGACGCCTGGGGCCTATCCTAGGGCACTTGGCTTAAGCAAGGGCAGGCTAGAATCCAGAATACAAAAAAAATTGGAAAAGCCAGCTAGCCTATTCTGCATGTCTTTGGATTGTGGGAGGAAACCAGAGTACTAGGAGGAAAAACACCAAGCACTGGGAGAACATACAAACCTGAGGGGATGATCGAACCCTACAACCTGAACCACTACGCCATCAACGCCGCAGTTTTATTATTATTATTATAAATCAAACTACCACGGTCCCTAAACTGCAGACAGAGTAGACGTTCTTATGTTGCACGTTTCATTTGTTTAGTTTTTTTATACTGACATGGAATTAGCAAAATTCCAGAGCAAAAACTTTGTGCATGTAGAGGGGAACAATCATCAATTCACAACATTACACAATTTAATTTCATTAAATGTTTGAAAAAATAAGCTGTTTTGTTATTTTCTCACATTTCTAGATGCTGTAGAGAGTGCGCACCTGCCCCTCTTCTAGTGTCCAAAATCTGATCATTACATATAGTGGTCAAAAATGGGAACTGCAACAAGTCTATATGAGCATTTTCTTTTCTTCCCATGCTTGTTCTATGAACATTTTTCAGTGGCAAGGACAGGCCAGGGTAGTCATATTGGGATAGAATTAAAATTGCATCCCCACTATCAACTAATGGAAGTGCAGTGACTATAATGTGCAGTATATCAATTTTAGATCCTGTATATTATCATGATTGTTCGATAGTGTTCTCCCTAACCCTCTCTGTGTCCATACAACACAAATACTTGTGAGGCTGAAATAAAGAAGAATTGTTTCTATTTTCCAATGCCTAAATTTTACTTATACTGTATTTTAATTTTATATATATATATATATATATATATAATTTTATTTTACCTATATTTTAATATTAGTTACTGATCAAAAGGTCAAGCCACGGCAACACCGAGCTGCCACTGTTGAGCAAGACAAGGTCAAGGGTTCAGGCTCAGCACCAAGCTGCCACAGTTGAGCAAGGACCTTTACCTCACTCTGCTCACGGGTACCATATGATGGCTGGCCTGTGTGTTAACCCTAGCTTCCTAACAAGTTAGGATATATGAAAAAAAGAATTTCAATATGTTGTATATGTGTACCAAGTAAAGGCTTCTTTTTGATCTGGAATTGTTGCTGGAACATGTCAAGCCAGTTTATGATACAGTATTTGTTTGAGACACAGTTGGCAATGCACTCAAACCTTCTCATAATTCACTGCTACCCTGGATACTGATTGACTGCTTGTTGTTGGGGCACCAACAATAATAAATGATATAAACCTCCAGAGGTAGGCTAAAGCATAAATCAATTCAGAGATCTCAAGCTTTTCTGGGGCCCCAAGCCAGGGCAGTTTGTTTTCCTTTTAGTAAAGTTTCTACTAAACACAACAATAAAAGTAGTCATACTTGGTGAAGGTTTTGCTCAATGTGTTCTCCATTCTTTAGCTGTGCTCTTGGTGATGGGCTGTATGATTTACCCTGATGGATGGGACTCCGCTGAGGTAAAGCGAATGTGTGGTGAGCGGACGAGTAAATACACGCTGGGAAACTGCACAGTGCGCTGGGCCTACATTCTGGCTATCATCTGCATCCTGGACGCACTCATGCTTGCACTTGTGGCCTTCACACTGGGAAACCGACAGGAAAATCTGTTACCTGATGAATTTGAAGTAGAGCCAGGGGAAGGTAAATATACAACCATTTAAAAATAATTTGCAGTGAGTGAAGTATTTGATTTAAATCGTGTTTCAATGTTAAAGTAGACTAGACTATAACATTCATAAAGCCAAAGAATTACAATGTAAGCGATTAGATTGCATAATAAGCAATGCCAAAATTCTAAAAAGACACTAAAACCAAATACGACAAACTTATATGAACACATTTTGTCTTTGAAAGCATACTGACATCATTCTTTGTCACTTCAGGAAAATCCTGAATCCAGAAGTTGTTCTGCCACCTGAGAAGAACCATGATGAATCAGGATATAATAAAAATGTAAAAAATTTCACCCATCTCCCAAATATTTTATTAAAACATTACTGTCCAGCTAAATAATCTTAGTTAACAATAGTAGGATTTCTTTAAAAACTGTACATGGCTTTAATATACAGATCAAGGCAAACTCTTTGGTACACATATATACACTGACGAGACAAACAAACACACGCGCACACACTTTTCACAACCATCTTTTAGGTGGTGTTTAACAGCAACTCATTTTCTGGAAGCATACAAAGCAACCCTCCAAATGTACTCAAATTTGACCAAAAATACCACATATAAAAAGGAAACAACTGACACTTTTTGAGACAAAAATATTACACAGTGGTATGGCATTTCCTGAAATTAACTACAAATCATTTAAATGCTTCTTCTACAGTTATGATGTAAACCTAATAGTTCCTTTTCTATCTCTGGTGTGAGTGCTCCCAAAACTAGGAAACGTCTAACCCACATTATGTGCCCTTACATCAACCCCATGTTCAGTAAAAGCCTAGCAAAATACAGAAATTTGACCTTTTAGCATGTAGCACACAGCTTGAATAATACAAGAGATGTTCCCTAAAACTGTTGTGCAAATTTAGAGGGAAAAGAAGAGTTTGAGGACAAACACTGCCTCAGGAAATAAGTCAGAAGTGATAAAACCACCAGGAAAATGTCTTTTTCCCCCCCAGGAGATTCAAACAGGAAACCACATACAAACAAAGTACAAGTACTATTCAGGTAAGCACTCAAACTGGAAAGTGATACGTTGCAGTCTTGTGTGGAAGTGGAGGACAATGGGTCTGCGGTGGTTTACATGAGCCACTAGAGGGCGAGCCAGGGGTGGCGCAGGCATTCGGCCGCAGTGGCGCGTTTCTCAGGGATGAGTTCAAGCATGGGAAGCAGGAAATCTGCAAAGGTCTCGGCATCTTCGCGGGACCACTCATACTTGTCCAACAGAACCTCCAACAGACCCCACGGCTTCAACTTGGTGATATGCTTCAGTTCACCTGCACAGAGAACACATTTAGCCCTTGCAAAATACCATCTCCTCACAACACTCAACACACAATAGGATTAACCTGTAAAGCAGACATGCATGACTGGGGCCTCTATGGTGATTACAAATAATAAAAGGATTGCATATTTAAAAAAAAAAAATAATAATAATAATAATAATAACAACAATACAAAGTGACAAACTAACGATTATCTACACTTTTACAATTAATTAAATCTTTACCTTTAACTAACATGTAAGGATATCTCTAAAAACATCACTATCATTTATATGTAAGGTAGTCACAGCAAAAATTTGGTTACCAGGATAAGAGAGAAAGATGTCCGCTATTGGATAAAAATTTACAGCATTTTTGGTAGCTCATCATTTACTTTAGCATGATGTTAACATGTTTAAACAAACATCCATTTATTATTTTGTTCTTTAGATTTAATGGCGTGATGCCCCATAGAACAGTCTTAATTTGTTTTCTATTGCAGATTTTCATTTAAGAGGGAAAAAGCTGAGTTTTGTTTATTATAGCAATAAATTACAAATGGGATATTTAAAAGGATTCTTTAATAAATTGTTCACACTAATTGCTATAGCTGGTACTATTATAACTTTTGCACAGCTTTCTCAACATTGAAGGGGACCATGTATTTTGAAATGCCACCACAAGGTGGCTGCACACATTTCAGAAATAAAGTGAAACTTTCCAAACAAATTATACTGTATTCACAGGTATTGGCTTTAATCAACACAGATTTAATTAAGAGTTTGTTAAATCTAAAACAAATTATACAGTTCACACACAGTTGGTTTTCAGATAAATTCAGTTGAATAGTTTAAATTATTTATCTTGGTCTATTAATTTTTTTTTTACATTACAAAAAAATAGACTTTGAAAAAAGTGTGTAGACTTTCTATATCCGATGTATACACATTACTCACTGCTCTGCTTGTTGCTAATTAAATGACACAAGTAAGGCCTGTGCCCCACTTCTGTCAAATGAAATAATTCCAACCATAGCATTAGCGCTTAGAATTATATCTTAAATAAACTTGACCGGTTCACCTGACTTTTTAAACCTGGATTAATTCCAACTCTCTGAAGTGATATGTAAACATTTTAGTCTGAGCTCTGTCCTCAGTCTGAGCTGCCTGTTTATCTCGTCTTTTGTTTTTTTCTTATCCAGGCGTGCAATTTTTGACGAAAGTATATACTGTAGATATTTGTCTATGTAAAATTGTTTTTCCTTTGTATTAATTTAAAATGTTCACATACAAGAACATGCAAAATTGTAAAAAGTATGTCTCCAATCATACACACAATTACTAGTTAGCCTACCATAATTAAGTCTTTACAGCCAATGGATTTTGTCATTCTTACAAAAATGATTTTGGTTTGAGATAAACAAATTCAATATGTACTGATCTAGCAGATTAATACATAGACATACTTGGGGTTTTTTTTTGTTTGTTTTTTTAAGTGTGCCTTCCTATGACAAAGGAACTCCATGAAGGCAACCTACATCCTAGAACAGCTGCAGTAAAATGATTTTATACAGGTTATTCATATAAAGCAATCAGGGATGGCTAGCTGTGCACACGCATGTACAAGTAACTGTGTAGAACACCAGCATTAAGTACAGTATAATACTAACCTAAATGAACAGCGATAGTTCAGTGCATTGTTTTTTTTTTGTTGTTTTTTTTTTTAACTGTATCTGTTTCAGTTCCTTGTTATTTTGCGCTCGCTAATCTCAGTACAGAGCTTATCACAACTACAGGAGGCTTAACCACTTGGTGTACAAAGATAAGCAAATCCTTAGACATTCATTAAGTACATATCCTTTTTCTCACCATCCACATACAGGTCCATCTCAAAAAATTAGCATATTCTGATAAAGTTCATTATTTTCTGTAATGTACTGATAAACATTAGACTTTCATATATTTTAGATTCATTACACACAACTGAAGTAGTTCAAGCCTTTTATTGTTTTAATATTGAACATTGCTTCAATATTGATATTGCTGAGGTGTTATGGAGGCCCAGGATGCTTCGATAGCGGCCTTAAGCTCATCCAGAGTGTTGAGTCTTGCGTCTCTCAACTTTCCCACAGATTCTCTATGGGGTTCAGGTCAGGGGAGTTGGCAGGCCAATTGAGCACAGTAATACCATGGTCAGTAAACCATTTACCAGTGGTTTTGGCACTGTAAGCAGGTGCCAGGTCGTGCTGAAAAATGAAATCTTCATCTCCATAAAGCTTTTCAGCAGATGGAAGCATGAAGTGCTCCAAAATCTCCTGATAGCTAGCTGCATTGACCCTGCCCTTGATAAAACACAGTGGACCAACACCAGCAGCTGGCATGGCACCCCAGACCATCACTGACTGTGGGTACTTGACACTGGACTTCAGGCATTTTGGCATTTCCCTCTCCCCAGTCTTCCTCCAGACTCTGGCACCGTGATTTCCGAATGACATGCAAAATTTGCTTTCATCCGAAAAAAGTACCTTTTTGGACCACTGAGCAACAGTCCAGTGCTGCTTCTCTGTAGCCCAGGTCAGGCGCTTCTGCTGCTGTTTCTGGTTCAAAAGGGGCTTGACCTGGGGAATGCGGCACCTGTAGCCCATTTCCTGCACACGCCTGTACACAGTGCCAAAACCACTAGTAAGTGGTTTACCGACCATGGTATTACTGTGCTCAATTGGCCTGCCAACTCTCCTGACCTGAACCACATAGAGAATGAGTGGGATTTTGTGAAGAGAAAGTTGAGAGACGCAAGACCCAACACTCTGGATGAGCTTAAGGCCGCTATCGAAGCATCCTAGGCCTCCATAACACCTCAGCAGTGCCACAGGCTGATTGCCTCCATGCCATGCCGCATTGAAGCAGTCATTTCTGCAAAAGGAGTCCCGACCAAGTATTGAGTGCATAACTGAACATAATTATTTGAAGGTTGACTTTTTTGTATTAAAAACACTTTTCTTTTATTGGTCGGATGAAATATGCTAATTTTTTGAGATAGGAATTTTGGGTTTTCATGAGCTGTATGCCAAAATCATCAATATTAAATTATAAAAGGCTTGAACTACTTCAGTTGTGTGTAATGAATCTAAAATATATGAAAGTCTAATGTTTCAGTACATTACAGAAAATAATGAACTTTATCAGAATATGCTGTCCGTATGTTAAATGATTAAGATTTTTCAAAAGAGATAATTTACAAAAACAATATTACCTTTCTTGGTGAAAAAGTCCTTGGAGTATTTTCCTGCTATTATGAGTTTGCGTGGGACCATCCCCAGCAGCTCAATGATCAATGCAATATGATCTGCCATTTTGCATGGCAACAAAAAAGGGTTGTTGTGAGGAGAGGGGGAGGATGAAAAAAAAGCAAAAACACATTTGATCAAACATGGTTAAGAGTCATTTTATCCACACTGGGAGAAGGGTGAAGCTGAGAGGAAGCGTGCAGCACAAATTTGACAGCACAGAGACACTAGTAAGTATTGTGAATTCTGACTGGTTGCATTACTTCATTTTCTGTTTAGCTCTAAATCGCTTAACATCAACCTTAAAAGATTCTAAAGTACAGTTTGTGTGATGGCTGTTATGAGCGCCCTGGATGTCCACATTCCTTTTAAAAGTATTCCATTAACACCCTAATAGAGTGCAAAGTACTTTAATTGCACAGATGAATAAATTAATGATTCACTAAATGCAGTTTGTTTGTTTATTTTTCTGGAAGCACCACTCAGACAAGCAAGAAGTTCATCAACACAACTTGTATCTTGAAAGAACTAAAAAATTTTAGAATCTGCCAACACTTCAGTGGATGTATTCATGAAAATTCTTGAAAAAATGTTTCTTGTTTCTACTGAAGAAATTGCAAGAAAACTAATTTGAATTGTGGCATTTTCCCAATTCTACTTAAAATTAACGAGTGTAGATCCTGGGAAAGGCAGAAGTTAATCTTGAAGCATCTTGACCCTTTAACGAGCTCCTAAGGTGACAAAATTACCATGATAAATAAACTGCATGATAAATCAACTGAAAATAAAATAAAGCTAATAAATCGAAAGGCTGTCTCAAATTGCACATCTTAGGATATGTGCCTCATATCACAAGGACACCTGGTAGTTATGCGCAAGTCGTGCATTTTAAAAAAATTTTATATATATTTTTACCCGCAACTGTCCTGACAAGAGGGCCAACCCAACCCATCCGACCTGCTCTAAGATGCTCTAATCTAATACTTTATTAGTACCAACCTGATAAATGGGACAGAGGAGCACACAGACAGCTGGCAGTGAGGGAGAACTTAACTCTTTGTCCCCTGCTCTCAGAAGAGAAGGATTTAAAAAAATTATAGAAAATTAAGAACAAACGAATTGTGGCAGACGCATGACAAAAACAGAAGAGATTTCATGATGGTGGTGTAAGCGCAGTGTAAACAAAAGCTACAGACATCATTTAGGAGGAACACTGATCCTCTCACAATAAGTCTGCCTACTTGTGTGATGCATGTGTGCAGAATTGCAAAGAAAGTAATAGATAAAGGGAAAAGAAAGCAGAACTTGATTTTATTTTCTGTATGTTGATTAATAATTTATGCCAACTTGGAATAAACTTTGTCAGACCTGGACACCTCCGCCAGTAAACCAAAAATTTGGTCTAAAGATCATCCAAACCCCAGTATGTTTGTGGGTCTTGCTTTTTTTTCGTGACAACCATTCATAGTCTTCAGAAGTGTTCATCATACTAAGTAACAGGGTCAGCCCTACCTCCCCAAAAATACAAGTTTTTGTCTTTTCCTTGCTCAGTCACTTTTAGATTGGATGTTTTTAATCCAAGTTTGCTCTCAGAGGACTCTGAGAAGCTTCATGAATAAGGCCCACTGTTATGTCTGAGGAATGCAACTTGAAATCACACATGTAAAACGCACTGTCAAAAGAAGCTGCAAAAACATCCTTAGACTTGCCCTTGAGGCCCAGTGTGGAAGTCTTACTGTCATGCATACCTCTCCGACTGAAGTATTCCTGAGAGACTTTCCCACACAGAGCATAGTGTCGGGGAATTCTACCCAACAGTTCAATGATCAAAGCAATGTGGTCTGGTGGAAAATCAAGAGTAGGACAAGAGAGAGAGAGGGAGAGAGATGGGGGGAGGGGGGGGGGGTGACAGTAGCAAGGACAAAAGCAAAATGAGCGGTAATAAGCATGATCTGAAAGGAGTTTAATGTAGTAGGGTTAAAGTCTAAAGTGTTAAAAGCCAATCAGATAGCAATGATGGCACATACAAAGCATGTTACACGCACATCAAAACAAAGAGGTTACTGTAGATGCAAAAAGTAAATACCATCTAGGATTTTTCAACTCAACATTCAGAACCAAGAATGTAGCCATATGCACAACATTCAGTTTAGATCAGGAACAGGTGATACCAGAACAGATCAGAGCATTGAATCCGGTTCAAAAACTGAACTGAATTGAATTGTCTCTGGATTACATAACATTCAGCTAATGCAGAAAACATTCAGTTGTTTTACAACAGAATTTCCTGTCTTTTAGATTATGCCTATATTGGCACTTTTAACCAATGGCATTTCTTATAGTACTATCATTTATATTTCATGTATGGGTCAAAATAAAAAATGACTTTTTCTAGTGACATACTGAAACCTGCAGTAGCATGTGTGAAGGAACACAAGCACCACTTCCTAAAAATATGAGCTACACCAAAAGCTCTCTGCACTTTATTTACAGACATGCCAAATTAGAAAAAAGGTGAAAGATCTCTTTTTAGTTTGGATCTTCCTGGATGCATGTAGAATGAGCATGATGTGGAATGTAATAAGCATCACAAAAGAACCAGGTTAAGTGGAAGCATGGGGGGGCATAAGATGTTGAGGCAATCATAAATTTGGGTAATTTTAAATCCCTGCAGATTTACAGGCTTGAAAATAAGGCTTTGGGCAGGTCATCATCATCATCTACATCCTTTTACAGGGTGTAATTTAAAAGGCAGCAGGTATTAGTACAACCATAATGTAGAAAGATGGCAGAAAAAGGAGGAAATAACTGAGTGAGAATGAAAAAACAACAACAACAAAAAACTAGTAGAGAAGGGTAGAAATTGGTTCAGAAAAAAAAACTAGTAGAAATTGGTTCAGATTTTTGTAGCTCTGTTAGATGGGGAAAGAGGCACAGGAATACAGTCAGTTATATTATCTTTTGTAATAAGTCACAACATTGTGCTGGAAACAAAAAAGCTGAATACTCAATACCTGCAGCCTGGCTCACAAGTACAGAGTATGTGACATGATCACAATTCATTGGTTAAGCATGCCTACATGCCTACAGAAAAATATTAAGCAAAAATTTAACTATTCTTAATCTTAGATAATTAATCAAATAACATCAGGAGAGGAATCAATAAAATTAATTTTAAAAATGTACAGTAAGCACATATGCAGTGGAAATTTAATGAGACTATGCTTAGCCTTTAGGTTAAACTAGCCACTCATAGGACAGCATTATACTTTAGTGTGACTGCACTGAGCTAGGTAATGGCTAAAAAAATCACTAGCATCTTCAAAGGCATTATATTTCATTTGGCAAAGGAAGTCAACATTCAATACAAACAAGGTGGAGACAGGAACTAACTGCTTTACCTTCATCTCTGGAGTAATCTTCACCAGAGTGCGGTTCAAACAAGTAGTCCCCAGTGGCCAGTTCAAATGCCTGTAATGAGAGGGATTAAACACAGAGGAAGAGAGATTCTATTTTGAGAAGGAAAACTCAGGAAATAATCTGAAAACTGCTGCCAATGTACGGTTAGGTTAAAATAAAATCCTTATTTTGTAACTCTACGTTTTTACAAACAATTGGATAAACATACAGCAGCACTGGAGAACCTCAAGTAATTGTAAAGATATTTGTATAAGGTAATGTTAAAACTACACATTTGTTCAGTATTTGACATTATACTGCATTGATCTCTCTCACCATACAAGCGGTGCTCCATAAATCAGCTGGTGTACTGTAACCTGCTCCAATCAGCACCTCCAGGGAGCGATACTGCCTCGTCTGAATATCCTCAGTGAAGTGTTTGTGCTGCAGGGAAACAGCACTTTAATTCATGGGTTCAGTCTAGCCATAAGTGCATTTAATTTCAGGTAACAGAAAAAAAGCAGATAAATAATCCAATAACTTGGATTGTTTCCTACAGATCTTAAACATACATGGATTGGGGGCATGTCCTAGTGTGTTAAATATACTTGTTTACTCGCTTACTATAAACAGGACCTCTTAATTCTTTCTAAAAACACACAGCAGAAGCCTGCAACTACCAAGACAGCTACAAATGATTTCATTTCGTTTGCAGTATTGCAGTGTAATATAATGCAAGAAATCCTTATGTAATTACTGGAAATACCACAAGCCCTGGCCGATAAGATTTTGTCACACTTATAGAATTTTTACCTTCCTTTTTTATTATACAGTGAATAAACAAATCGCAGATATGACAAAAATCTATTTAAGAGCTAAACATTCTGACTTAAGGAAGAAATCCAAACAAATTAAATAACGTTTTATTAAATTACATATTTTATCCAAGATCAAGTAGATGATAAATTTGGGATAACTTAATGAGGGAAAAGTTATGGAATCACCTTGCCATTTGCATGTCTAAAACAAACACTCGCACAAGCCTAAAAATGCTAATTAGTCTGCAGTTTAAAGAGAGAAACAAAAAAAATTTGTTCTGTTTACAGAACAAAATCAGGTGTAAACTTGACTAACTCAAAAGACATAGTCCCAACAACAGAAACTGTGAATTAAAGTCAAAATAAATAAATAGAATTCATCAAGATAAACACACCACAGTGTGTGGCAAAAGATTTTAGTTGTCCACCATCATCTATGTCGGTGCAGGTATAAACAAAGGGGGAAATTTATAGGAAAACACAAGAGTAAACCAGCAAAGGACGTCAAGGTATCAGGACAGTAAACCCAAAACAATATGCCTTGCAAATAGTAAAAAAGGCAAACAAAAGCAGCATTAACACAAACAGAAGAAAATATACAACCAGATAGTAACCACAGAGTAACGAGTCACAAATCTGCATTAGCCAAGATAATGTATGGAATCATTTTAAGGCAACATTTATAAACAACTGACTAAAGAAAATAAAATTTCCCCACTAATTCATGAAAAGAATTTCAATGTCAGGTTGCAGATGCGGTTGTCAGATGCAAAGTCAGAACTGTACGGAGGACATGGCAATGACATTGCATTCTTCTCCCTAAATGCTCACAACACCACCTGCAGTGGTCATTTTGGCCAGGATCGCCACTCCACTTTAACTTCGTTAAAAAGTTTGCGCTATTTAAATGTTTTACTGCGGCTAAGAGTCTCATCACCATATTGAATCTTCTTTAAATGTTAATCGCTTTTATGTCTTCACTCAAGACATTTCATCACAATTAGACTTGAACACCCATATGTGACAAATGTGTCCCAAATTAATTTAGAATATTATGAGCTCAATAGCAAACTAATACCCATTCCTTAAACAATGAAAACATTTATTAAAAACTGAACAGGTGAGTTCACTCAAACTTGCTGGTGAGTAAACAATTTTTCCACTTACAAGTTACATATCAGCAAAAAAACAAATATTGCCAAGACTAATTTACCAACCCATTAATATTGCGTAGCGTAACTGATTGATTTACTTCCCACAGAGCCCTGATGACTGCATTTCCTTCTGGCTCTCCCTTTTAGTTATGCTGTCATAGTTAGTCCTGCCAGTGTACTCTACACTAAATATACAGTACATTCAACTTATACATTTGGTAACTGTGACCATACCTAACTTATCTCTCCCTCTCTCTTCCTTGCTCTGCTCTCTCCCTGTCCCCGTGTCTCTCGGTCAAGCTACACATGCCGTCCCTGAGCTGCCAGTGATCCAGACACTCTCTGCCCTCTGGACCTGCCTGACTCCTCCTGATGCCCCTCTTCTGGTTGAAGGTCTCGTCACATGGAGGCCCTGTGTGGTCTGCTTGGGATGCATGTGGTGACTGGGGACGGTTCCACTATCATAAATATGGTCCTGGCCTCAGCTGATGCAGACAGGTGTTTTCTGAGGACATGTGACTGCTGTCACTCAATAGCTCAGGACTGGAATTTCCTACAGTTTTGTACCTGAGCCTCCAATAATGAACTGGACTCCATATTAACCTGAGCACCTCTCCTGTTATACTGAACTTCCAGCTGCCTAACACACAGTATGACTGCAAAACAATCCCTGCTATCCATCATCACCCAGATGAGGATGGGTTTCCTGTTGAGTCTGCTACCTCTCAAGGATTCTTCCTATTGACATCTCCGAGTTTTTCCTTGCCATGGTTGACAATTGCTGCTTATCAGTGACCTGATCATTTTGATTCATACATATTTTCTTGCATTTACACACATTTCCTTCTTTTAATTCTGTAAAGCTGCTTTGTGACAATGAACATTGTAAAAAGTGATGTACAGTAAAACCTTGAATTGAGAGTAACTTGGTCTGCAAGTGTTTTGTAAAAAACAAAAACTATTTTAACTTGATAAACGAGCGAGATCTTGCAATACAAGTAGTGTGTTTACACTTTGTCGAGCTTCATGTGATTACAACTGAACCAATAGTTCCTTCATCTCTTGCTCCAGGATTGTGGTTAATCGTCTGCCATGCTCGGCCTCAGTACGCGTGCCTCACTCGTATAGTCAACATCCATGCGCACGTATATTAGTTACTATAGCATCTCTTCCGTGTGTGGGCACGTAAAGCATTTTTTTATTTTTTGTCCAAGTGTAGTGACTGTTCTTTAGTAACTGTACTGCAAAAACGCCCCCCCCCCCCCCCCCCCCCCCGTAAAGAGAAAAAGTCTCTAGCAGTGCGAGCGATGAATCTGTTTAACAACAATGCAATGTCACATTGTCAGAAAGTCCTTAAAAGGGGGCAAAACCAAGTGTCATTGGATAGGTTCCTTGATAAAGACATACAAAAAGAAAAAGATTACAGTGAGCCAACAAATAGAAGTAATTCCGTTAATGATGTCCTACACAATAACCCCCCTGCCCTCCTCCTCTCCCCTTTCGACTCCCTTGCACCAGCCATGATTCTTTTCAATTGTAAAGTTCAGGTCAATTTGTTTTATTTTTAGATTATATGTTGCATTAATCATTTTACATGAATATTTTTGGTTGTGAAACAAATCATCGGAGTTTGATAAACAAGTGCCTTGGACTACAGGCACGTTTCTGGAATGAATTAGGGCCCAAGCACTGAGTGCGCAGGGCCCTCTTGTTTTCGTTAGGATTATTATTTTTTTTTTTTTTATTTTTTTTTTTATTATTTTTCTTTCAATCATCCGGGCACTTTCGGGCCTCTTAACATACTCAAAAACTCACCAAAATTTGCACACAGATTGGAATCTGCGGCCAACAGGTCCTCAGTGGGGCTCGGCCCGGGGCGTCGCACACGCCCCGCACAGCGCCCCCTACGGAGTCTTGCCTTATAGCTCAGACACACTTGCACGTATACTTATAAAACTCGGTGAACATTTAGATCTCATCAAACTGAACAAGTTTCGCGCTGCATGTCATCAGGTCTAATCAACAGGAAGTGAGTTATTTTGAGTTGTTTGCAAAACGCACCCAATGGAATGTGATAAACTCCTCCTAGGAAATTTTTCCAATTCGCACCAAACCTGCTAAATATGATCTAAACAATTTGCTGATGCAAAATTGCAGAGATCTTTTTGATACCTCGAACGGTTCGGCCGTGGCGACGCTTTAAAATTATGGCGAATAAAATGAAACAGGAAGTGGCTAATAACTTCTGTGTACATTAAGTTAGGCACATGAAACTTTACAGGTATGTTAAGAGTACGAAGCTGATCACATCATATGACAACCATGAGTCTATGTCATAGCGCCACCAAGTGGCAGCAGGAAGTGTGTCACTTTTGGAAATCAGTAATATTTTGTCCTTTACTTTCACCTGATTTGGTTCAAAATCAGTCAGAATAATGAAAAGACATGGGTCATTTGAAATCATGAAGGATTTTTTTCTAATTTGAATCGTGTTGCTACGGTGACGATTTAACTCAAGAAAAAATCGAAGAAAATTATTCTTCTCATATCTTACGAGTGGAAAGACCTACGGTTCCAAAATTGTATGGGTGTAGACTCTCACTGATTGTGAGGAAGCCCTGAGAGCCTGGAGCCCGGGCGTCGCACAGGGCCTGTACAGCGCCCCCTGGAACTTTGTAAAGTTTCAGCTGCATAACTCATATCCACTTTCACATATATGAATGAGACCCAGTATAAATTTAGATCTCATTGAGGTGAACATCTTGCATACCCCATGTCATGGAATCCGCTGAACAGGAAGTCGGTTATTTTGCGTTGTTTGAAAAACGCACCCATTGGAATGTGATATACTACTCTTACAGGATTCATATGTTTTTGACCAAACAGGGTCTAATATAATCTCAAGACATTGAGGATCTAATATTGTGAACGGCTGGTTGATATCTTAAACGGGTCGGCCGTGGCGAGCCCTTAAAAATACGGCGAATAACAGGAAACAGGAAGTGGCTAATAACTTCTGTATAAATTGAGTGACGTTCATCAAACCTCAGCAGTAGGTTAAGAGAAGAGCCCTGCTCACAGTGACATGGGTCCCGTGAGTCTCAGTCATAGCGCCACCAACTGGCAGCAGAAAGTGTTTACTTTTAGAAATTAAATTCTTTTGTGGCTAATTTTCAGCAAATTGGCTTCAAAATCAGGCACAATAATTGGAAGACACGGCTGATGTCACACTGTAAAGGACTTTTTGATACGTTGAATAGTGTTGCTATGGCAACATATCATTTGGAGCAAACATAAGATACTTATATCCACCAAGTGGAAAGTCCTAATGTGCCCAAACATTTTATGTAGAAAGAACAACTGCTTCTGAGTAGATTCCTTGAGTTTCATGTTTTTGTGACGCTCATACAGCTCCCAACAATTTTTTTACAGTATATTTATCATCCTTGTCCTGAACTTTCTGTACTGACTCCTGCAGTAATAAAATATGTCCAGTAGATGGCAGTAGTAGGCAGGTATTCTGCAGTCAGGTCTTTCCCCTTCTCCTTTACTATGGCTTCATGTTTACAATTTAAATATATGCAGAAATCATAAAAAATAAACAATACAAACATTTAAATTGCCAACTGTACAACATTGAGTCTGGTGGACAAGCGCGGCGATATACACACCAGACCACACATTCTAAACACACACACACACACTCTACACATCGGTCATGTACACATCCCGACAAATACACAATATGAACACACTAACTATCCTACATGCGCACACACACACACACACACACACACACATCACAAGCACACGTCACTAATGTGACCTGACTAAATAAAAATCAATATATCATGAAAAAGGAAAAAGATCCTTAGGAAAACAAGAGGCTCCTGCGCATCTATAGCACACATCTCTCACGACAGACACACACTCACACTCATCATATTCAGTGACACGGACAGTGACATCACATTCAGGAACATCCTTAAACTTACACCGAAACATTATTAATAACACACATCACTAATGTTAACACAGACTCACACACCATACACACAAACAACCACACACACACACACACACACACACACACACACACACTCCATATACACAAACACAAGCACATTTACTCGTCACACACAGACTGACACATCTACATCTCACACACCTCTGTCCCTCACTCTCACACACACTAAACCTCCCACACACTAAACCTCCCACACACACATGCACACACACACACACACGCACACACGCACACACACACACACACACACACACACACACAAATCACATCACATCACATCACATCACTGTCACACACCTCTCTCCCTCACTCTCACACACACATCACACATGTTGATATCTCAAACGGGTCAGCCGTGATAATGTCTTAAACTTAGACCGAACAATTATTAATCACACACAAATCACTAATATTTGAACACACCATACACACAAACATACACAAGCACACATCACTAATGTTAACACACTAAATAAACACACACACACACACACACACACACACACAAACATCTCACACACACGCACACACATGCATGCACACACAAACAAATACACTCGTACATCACACAAATGAGCACCTACATACTCACACATTATAACATCACAAATTATAACACTCACACACTCACATCTCTGTCTCACGCAGAAACACACACATCCACTAACAAGTCACATGTCTTGGACATACTAACACACACATCACTAATGTTAACACACAGATTCACACACCACACACACACACACACACACACACAAAAACACATTTACTCATCAGAGACAGACTGACACATTAACTAGTCACACACACACACACACACACAAATATTTAGGGCCCAAACTGATATTAGCCCAGTATGATGTGTGACGTTCTGTGTGCAAGTTCTGCGGTGCAACCGGGTGCCAATGACTTTTTTGAGGTTTTGACACACTCGAATAACACGCAGGTTGTGCGGTGCGCCCGGGGTGGGGACCGCGCCCGTTGCTTGGGCCCGTCATCGTTGCTTGCAACTTTAATTATGCTTGCAATCCAAGGTTTAACTGTACAAATAAAAATGTTATTGATCTGATCTGTTACATGAGTACATAAAGAAATTCATACAATATAAATTTTGTCCTAATATTAAACTTGGCCTAAGCAGCATTAATAATAGGCATCGTTCCCGACCATGAACACACAAATAAAATTGATGTATGACAAACATTTTAGAAAAAATAATAATAATAAATTTCAGACATTTGGATCTACTCCAAAATCGAATTCTAGTTATATGCTCGTCGCTCACTCATCGGGTATACCATTACATCCTGTATACAGGGTCACAGGAGACCTGAAGCCTATCCCAGCAGACTTGGGGCACGAGGCAGGGTACACCCTGGATGGAGTGCCAATCCATCAAAGTGCACACAAAAATACACACACACACTACAGACAATTTGGCAACACAATTTGGGAACACCAATTAGTCTAATCTTTAACCTGTGGGAGGAAACCGGAGTAAAACCACCAATCACAAGGAGAAAATGCAAACGTCATGTACACAGACCCCGAGGAGGAAACTGAACCTTGAGGTGCAAGGCAACAGGGGTACAATAATGGCAATCCACCGTGCCATCACTTATATGCTAATTTAAATGATAATTTCATATAAATCATACAAGAGATATCTCACAAACCATCTCCTCCGCCTACTGGTGGAGACATAATTGCATGTTTACGATCCATAAAAGGTCAATGGAATGGTGAAGCCCCTTACCACCCAGCATGCATTGCCCAAGTCTGCGATCTTGACCTTGATCTTCTGTGAATTTAGTGGTTCCAAGGGATTGACTAAAAGGCTCCCTGCTGAGAGTTTGGCTGAAAGTGGATAAGAGAGAAATATGCAAATTATTACCCAATACAATCAAAGAAACAAGTAGGAGGAAGAAATATAAAGAAAACTGTATTCATAAGTTTGGTGATTAAATTAAAATAAGACCACGAAAAAGCAATTATCATATGTGCAGCTGTCTGACCATTCTCTGGGGTGGACTGCTTGTCTCTGGCAGGCAATGGCCTTCCTTGCAATTTGTCATCTTCTCCATCCTCCCTCATGTCGCCACTATTGTGGCTCTGATCAGGTTCAGAAGAGTACAGCCCATTACAGTACTCATAAGGGCTCTGGGAAATGTCTGTTGAAGGTTCTGCATTAGCATTGTGCTGGTCCTCCTGCTTTAGCTGCATTTGTTGCTTGATGTCATTCGGTTCTTCCTCGGGTAGGGTTTGGCTGACAGACAGGTAGCCATTACATTTGAGCTCATCTGAGGCAACCGAGATTGGACACTCTCTAGGATTACCTGGTTCTAAAGGAGAGAGGAATAAATTTATCTGAATAAATGATTATAAAAATTCTAGCCGATGCTGAGCACATTCTAAATGTATCTAATTCATACAAGACGATCAGATATATATATTTTTTAATGTTGTTACTTATTTAAACCAAACCTGAAATCGTTAATTAAATAAGCAAACAACAACAAAAAAAAGCTTGCATTTTTGGTCCCAGTTTGCATTTTTTTTAGTTTGTCAACAGTTACTGGTGACAGACAACTTTTGACATGCAATGTAACAGAAATTAATTTGTATAACAAATTACAGTTCTGATATCAGAAGCTAAATAAAACAAACATTATAAGAAAGCAAAGATGATTTTGTTCATTCAAATGTATTTTAGCCATCTAGTTATATTTACAAGTTATGTCAATACCATTTGACTTAAAAATGCACCAAGCACCAGGACCAATCCGTAAATTCATGATGCAGTCTTGAAAATTACAGCAAAGCAAGCCTCTGACCCTCCAACCAGAGCTAATACGCTAGCTAGCAAACAGGGGTTTTATTACAAACATACATGTGTATGTCAAAGTATGTCTGACTTTCAATAATTTTATCATATGCAAGCTGCGGATTTGACTCAGTATGTGGCAGAGCAGCAGACAGATCAACAGGCAAGGTGCTCTAAAGTCATCTAAAATACATCCAAATGTTTTCAACTTTTTCTCCCTGGCCACTTCTGCAACCTACCTGAATATGCAAAGAATTGTGGCCACCTAAGTGGGAAGTAGAAAAACATACTAAAACAGTATAAACCCAGCTTAACCCAATAAAAACTGACCTATTACTTCCTCTTCACCAATATCCTGCATAGAGGCTTGTCTAAGAGGTGCATAAATAGGTGACTTGGGAGATTGTGGGTCATCTTCCTCCTCTTCTGCACCCTCTGGGCCATTTTCCATTTCTTCTAGGTCCTGAATACATTTCTCCAGCAGTTCTGCCTGTCGCTTCTGCTTCTTCTTCAACTTCTTCTTTTTGTTCTTTGACATTTTAGATGCCTAGGGTGATACAAAAAAAGTGATACATATTAACTAGAGTAATGCTCAGTAGGCTAAAAGGAGTACCATAAGGAGAACTAGAGTGACACTGTACAGATGAGGAAAAGAAACATGTTGAGGGATTCTCTCCAGGTAATACTCATATATTCTTTATAGTTAAGGAAAAAATATTATAACAAGTGTTATGATTTGTTTAACAGTTTGACCATTTCTGAAACCACATGCATGCTTACTTGTTTAGGTACTGGTGCTGTACTCACTGAAACAGAAAGAGAAACATTATAGTCAGAACAGCAACAATGTTGCAGGACTAAAGAAAGTAATCAGACTAGCTTTACTAGACAGTACAGGGGACCATTAAAACATCAAGTGGATAATTGAAAAAAGACCACAAACAGAAAGTTCACAGGCAAACAAAAACAAAGCAAGGCATTCCTGCCTGTAATACGGCGTGAAAACACTTCAAGGAGAGTTTGATACACTGTGGAAATAAATTAAAACACTAGCGGTGTGCGAATGTGACAGTGAGTTTAATAATGCATAAAAAAAATAAAAAAAACAGAGAAAGTCAGCACGAGACCTGCTGATCCAGAGGGAGGAGGAGCGCCAGCTTTCTGCCACTCTGTGGCTTCAGCTGCAAGTCTTCTTACATATGACTCATCCACACTCATCAGTATGTTCTCTGGCTTTATGTCAGTGTGGATAATCTTACACTTTGTGTGCAAGTAATCGAGGCCCTGCAAAACCTACAAAAGCATGAAAAATGTATTACAATTAAATCCCGTTACACAGCATCAATCATTGTGACATGCAACAGTAAATGCATCAGTGCACTTTCTTGAACAAGGGACAAACACCCTTGGTCTTGTTCTTATTTTATTTTATAAACAACAAATCACTGACTATGTGCATAAAGTAAATAAATGTTTGCCTGCTATTAGTGTGTTGACATTTTACTGACAATTAATTACTACGTATAGTTGGAAAGTATGGGTGTGGTTACCTGCCGAATGATGCTTTTGACGCAAGGGAGGGGTAAACCTTGATAGTTAGACTTGATAATCCACTTCAGTAAATGGTGTCCCAACACCTCAAATACCATGCACACATCTTAGACATGAAGTTAAGTAACTTGTCAAACTAATCAGGACACCATCATCACTACATAAAATTATTGCTGCCAATACATTAACCACGTCAGTAATACAGCACCATTGACTGAACACTTAATACAGAGTGCCAATTTTGCTTCAAGTTTTACCATGACAGATTATTCAAAAAGGAACTTCAAACACACCAGGTTACACACATACATCAGGTCCTTTATGGGAAGGATACGAGTTCCATTTACCCCAGAAATTTTAAAATCATCCAACAGCTGAACTGCCATCTCTCTGTTTGGATCATCAGGGTCAGTGTTCCTTACCTGAACATAAAACAGAAACAGCATGGGTAGCGCAGCACAAAAAACCTGAGCATCTAATCTTTAGGGTGATTTTAAACAAACCTGTTGTAGATTTAGTGTATGAAAGAGGGAGTACTCACAGATCTGAGCAGCTTTATCTCATCCAAGGCTGTCTCTGTATAGTGCTCTGCACTCTTTACCACTTTCATTGCCACAAACCGCTTCCCTCTGAATAGACCGAACGAAAGCACACAAGAAATGGGTGAGTGAGTGTGTAATTTCTGATATTCCTGTGTAGTGAAAGCAGAACTTACTGAATGTCCCAAGCAAGCCACACTGTGGAAAAATGGCCCCAGCCTAGCTTACGGATTACATGATACTTCCCATTATACAGGTCTCCTATTTTCACAGGGTGGTAGCCACCTAGACAAACAAAAGCAGCTGATTTGAAACCTGTTTTCTTCATTGTTTTCCCTTATTGATGCAAGGATTACTTCACTCTTATAAACAAGTGGCAGACAACATGAGACATTGTACTTAAAGGATCACAACCATCATTATAAACATACAATATCATGCAGGTTACCTTTGCAGTAGTCACTGGGATCTTCCTGCTCCTCATCGTCAGAGCCCAGAATCTCATCTTCAGGTTCCTGCTGCTGAGGTTCTGCAGGGAGCTGCTGCTGCTGTTGCTGCTGTGGTTGCTGCTGCTGCTGCTGCAGAGACACCCCCCTCGGTGGATGAGCTGGTCTGAAAGAACATGATCAGTTCAGAATAATGCTAGTCCTTTACCCCATGGACTTTGGAGTGTTTGGAGCCATGGAGTATTATATCTCCTGGTGATAAAGCCAAAAAATTATGCACAGAAAAACGTATGCCGTGTTGTCTAATTAAAGGTATTTTTTCCTTGTTTAAAGCACAAGTCCTGGGACAGTATAGCATTAGCTGTGGTTATTTGGACAATATTTGTTCAATCTGATTAGCAATTGCAACATAACTGTTTATATTGATACGGTTCTGATATGCATGTGCATTTACAGGCTGAAAAGCATTTTATCAGATCATATCTTTTTTATAACATGCAAGAAGTGGTTCCGCTGTCTGCAAAGCAGTTAACCTGACAGAAATATAACAGAAGAAGGTTTTTTTCCAATTTCGAGAAACTTTAATTCATTTAACAGAAAATAGATAACCAAGAAGGGACCACATCATGGCATAGCAACAATTTTGGCTTTCTGCTCTCCAGTTAAGCAGCAATCCCAGAAGCAAATTCTGCTTCTGCAATGTCTAAGTGACTGTGCAGGAGGACTATTACACCTCAAAGAGTATATATTTATTTCAACAAGTAAGAAATTATCAGATCAAGTGCTTACATGGATAATATTTTATCAATGAAAAAACTGTCTTTTTACGCCACCCCTCTAACTCTGATCAAAAATTCATTACGAATTCATCATGAATATTGGGGGTTGTGTAAACATTTATTGGCATACTGGCCAACCACCATAAATAATCATAACCTTTTTGGCCACAGAATTTCCAGAATAAATCATCATGCCAAATCAAAAACAGAGTTTATATCCATGACAAAGCAAGTTAAGCCTTATTTGTCCCAATTGGGAATCGGTTTTGCAAAGCGCACATGGCATGCTAGTGGCCCACAAATTGCATGTGTATTTATGGCAGTGCAGAGGAGCTGCATGGAATGCATTTGCCAGTAAGGGTCATGAAGAGACCTCCATTTTTAGTGTCCGGACACAAACACTTCAGCAAGTAATGAGACATTATCCTAAAGCAGCAAATAATCTGCTGTCCTTCAAGAAAATTTACTCAGCACTGTAACCATCATGCTGTCATGTTTATATGCATAACGTCAAGTTCACAATGCAAACACAAACCTCTCTTTCCCAGTTGTGCTAAAGACTAAGCAAAAACATGTAAATAAAAGGGCAAACTTACTTCTTGGTTGCTTTCTTGGCCTTGCCCCTTTTCTTCCTGGCCTGGAGGGCAAGAACTGTTAGGGGGATAAAGGGGAAAGACTAATTTAGAACACAACAGCTATGTAGTTAACTCAAACACACCCACCAGCAACACTTCTGCAAACTACAGACTGACACTGCAAAACCAGAGTATCAGACAACAAAGATGGGCTTTTCCCCCTGCGCCTGAATGATGTATTGCCGTTTAATCCCAGAAAGTGATAAGTACCTGAAAACAGGAAACCCATCAGTCATTATTGTTAGCCTATTAGCTAGCTGTATATTTGAAATAAATCCATTAAAATGTACATGCTTTTAGAAACATTTATTTGACCACAGAATCAGGGATGCAAAATCTCACAACTCACGCGGCTATGGCTGTATTAGAAGGCCGGGGGCTAAACCATAAGATTCCTGAAGTTTCCATCAAGACTGTATGGGGTACTTTAGCCTTACACAAAGATTGTTCTGCTATACTGTACAAACACTGTCCTTCTACACTGTCGTATATATAACATGGGGAAATAGATCTAGAAATATAACGTCATAACGTTAAACGAGAGGGCTGTGATAAACCCTAGATGACTAAACTGAGGGCTTGATACATCGGCTCGCAACGTTTACGTTAGGTGCCTGACTAAAGCTAAAGCTAACCGCTGTGTGACATTAGCGTCCTGTCGACGCGACGTGTCCGCGGACAAAATGAGATTTCAACGGTCAAATATCACAATAACATGTCGAAATTAGACCGTACGTCGTTTAGTATACGAAACACAGCAGTGACACCAAGCAGAGACGTTCAGAACATTAATAGGTAATGCTAAAAGACATTACCTTTTCTCTCCATGTTGGCCGGGTAGATGGTGGCTCGAGGCTCCACGCGCCTGCGCAGCTTCTCGAGCGCACGCGGCTGTGTGTGTGTGTGTGTGTATATATATATATATATATATATATATATATATATATATATATGTGTGTGTGTGTGTGTGTGTGTGCGCTTACGCGCGAGCCTGGGTCTGTAAGCGCATACTACACGTACTCGAAGTATAAATATAATAATAAATAACCTGCGAATCATAGAAGAGTACTTTTCTTGTATACTAATAGGCACGGTTTTGTGGGTTGTGTCTGGTTCTTGAAAACCATCACGACGATTGTGTAGAAACAAAGGAATACATTAACAAGAACAATATAAATACAATAAAACACTGGTGGGAACATAGAAACACATTACTTTCACATGACCGGAAATTGACTGGCACACGTTTAGCGTGCAATAATATTTATATATCGGTTTATGGTAAGAGTGTGGTGTGCTGTGGTATCTGGAATCAAGACGATAGCAGCATATCCTTTAAATCCTGTAACCTGTGAAAAACATCCCTGGATCACGCTTGTTTGCACAACACATCCCATAGATGCTCGTCGGATTGAGACCTCAAGTCAACCCTGAACAGTCATAGTCTATCTTCACCCCATAGTGCATCCTGGTGCCATCTCTTCCCAGGTGAGGTGGTAAAGCACATGTGTCCAGCCGTCCATTTGAGTTAAATGAAAACATTATCCATCAGACCAGGCCACCTTCTTCCATTGTTCCATGGTCTTATACTGATGCTCAAAATGCCCATTGTGTGTGCTTTTGGAGGGGGACACAGATCAGGATGGACACTCTGACCAGTCCACTGCTAAGAAGCAAACTATATTACATTATGTGTTTAGATATTATTATGGATTCATAGTCAACCATCAACGTTTTCAGTAATAGGTGCTAACAGATCTTCTTTATGATCAGATAAGACAGGCTAGACTTAGCACCTCACACACACCAGGGAGCTTTATATGAATATGACCCTTTGCCAGTTCACTGCTGGTCTTTTCTTGGATCACTTTTGTGGGGCAACAACCAACAATTGGAGATGCACAGTACCAATTCATGTCAAAGTTGCTCAGATATGTTTGCTTGCCCATTTTCCTGCTTTCAAAGCATCACCTTCAGGAACTGATTGTTCACTTTGTGCCTAATACATCTCCTAATATATATTCTTTTTCCATTATCATGAGATAATCAATGTCACTTAATCTGACAATTTTAAATGTTTAAATGTTATAGCCAATTAGTGTATGTGCCCCTTTTAATACATTTGTGCTGCACTTTGTGCTTGGTTTTGTGTTTGACAGTCAATTTCCTTGAATAATTTGTTATAATTACTGTTATGTGACAACTGAAAAAAAGTGTCACTTTTACATTATGCAAACCATAAACAACTTAGTGGCAAAACTTGTTTGGTGTGTCCCCCTCCTTAACTATAATTATGTAATTTGCACTCAGATGAGACTTTACAATAAAAATGTATTTAATTTTCTTTAAATTGGACATCTTTTACTAAAGCTGTTTCCTATTGTTTACAATGTGTGCGGCAATACCTGTAGGTATAAACCAAATTAAAAAGAACTAGTACCACCCCCCACCCCCGACAAATTAAATCCCACATCTCTGAAAAATATCTGCCTTTATTTTCTTTAATAAACAATGCTTATTGATTATTTTCTCTACAGTCTGGTGTAGGAAATAAAGCAGACAGAAGCAGTCACTCCAGTTAATATCACCTCTGCAGCATATAAATATCTCACACTGGTACAATATTGACATTCATTTCAGAATTTCTTAAATGACAGCTCAAAAAAACAAGAAGAAAACCCATTCACATCATGCAGTCCCATTCTCTCTATCTTTCTCTCTTACAGTCTTGCACACAGACAGCTTAGAAGAGTGAACATATTATAAAATATACAGAAGATGAAATAGATTACAAGAATAAGCTTGTCACTGGTGCCAATAAAGTCTTCCATATAATGGCAGAGTCACTCAAGCTTCTCTGAATTTATCTAAATGGCACACATCAAAATATTTTTAGCAAAATTTTGGGGGAAATATACAGGAGTCTCCACTGGATTGCCAAATAGCTCTAACAAAGCTACAGACCGTAAGTTAATGCATATACACTGAACTGTCCAACAAAACATGAGTGCAGCTACATGTGTCACAGATCTCAGTACCTTGTTATAAAATAAAATCCTACTAGCAGAGAATAAAATGTATATATTTCATATCTAAAAAACAAGGGGTCTAGTTTTATTCTCAGCAAGTTATTCAGGAAATGTCAAATAAGACATTGATGGCAGGAGTGTTTTTTTCCTTCTATTTAGATACTAACACTATAAATAGCAGTAGCAATGAACTATTTAATTGGAAAAATATTCAGGCAGATTTCAATTATATCCATGATAGCGGTGCTGTGTTGTCATCTTTGGATGAAATGCCATCTTACAAATATGAACCATAACTTTTCCAGTGTTACAGGTTTGTAACGGGACATAATGTAATAAGAACAAATCATTTCTTTTCCTTTGTTTTGAGATGAGGTGTTTTTTTTGTTTGTTTTATCAAAATGAAAATAAATGGCAGATGGTCAGCACAAGGTTTCATTTACATCTCTCATGAAATGTGCCACTTTTTCTGCCTTAATGTGTTTTGCTCCCTAATTCAGTAGATGCCATGTTTTATATACAAAACATTTTTAAAAGACTAGAACAAAGAAAATAAAGTGGCAGGCACTTAAAATCATACTGTCGGTCTGATTAGAGAACTGCAAAACAGTACAGTGCTAACAAACATAGCTGAAAGTCTGCTGAAGTTCCCGTCCTGTACGTTCTCATGACTCCATTTCATCCACATCAAAGGCAGGTGGCTCGAAATTGATGACTTCCTCATAGGTCAGACCTGTGCAAAGATGAAGAATCAAGTGTTATGGCCTATGTTTTCATATGCATTTCTCCATAACCAGCTACAGGAATGACTTGCACACACATTCATAAAAATAGTGTTTCAATGAATTTGAACTGTTTCTTACGCACAACAATGTAGACGCCAAATACCAACTGTTTAACAGTCTGAATACATTTCAGCACCGAGTTAAATACAGACACACCTACAATTAACCACACATGAATGTAGGTTTCACTTTTAAAAGGTTCCCAAGAAAAGGACTTGTTTTGCAAGTGGTGTGGAGAAAAAAAAAATCCTGAGGCAGAGACTTGGTGTGCCGTTAAATTTTTTTTATGCATTCTTAAAATAATTCTATCAACTTTAACAAATGCATATCTTGTTTATGAAAAAGTAACACCTTACACTTTGTCCATTATGAAAACCCAATATAGGCTCAATTTCTTTCTGAAACGTGCATGTGGGAAAAATTCATAATTGACTGAACATGGCTAGGCACAAGTACAGTCGTGGCCAAAAGTTTTGAGAATGACAATATTAGTTTTCACAAAGTTTGCTGCTAAACTGCTTTTAGATCTTTGTTTCAGTTGTTTCTGTGATGTACTGAAATATAATTACAAGCACTTCATACGTTTCAAAGGCTTTTATCGACAATTACATGACATTTATGCAAAGAATCAGTATTTGCAGTGTTGGCCCTTCTTTTTCAGGACCTCTGCAATTCAACTGGGCATGCTCTCAATCAACTTCTGGGCCAAATCCTGACTGATAGCAACCCATTCTTTCATAATCACTTCTTGGAGTTTGTCAGAATTAGTGGGTTTTTGTTTGTCCACCCGCCTTTTGAAAATTGACCACAAGTTCTCAATGGGATTAAGATCTGGGGCGTTTCCAGGCCATGGACCCAAAATTTCAACGTTTTGGTCCCCGAGCCACTTAGTTATCACTTTTGCCTTATGGCACGGTGCTCCATCATGCTGGAAAATGCATTGTTCTTCACCAAACTGTTGTTGGATTGTTGGAAGAAGTTGCTGTTGGAGGGTGTTTTGGTATCTTTATTCATGGCTGTGTTTTTGGGCAAAATTGTGAGTGAGCCTACTCCCTTGGATGAGAAGCAACCCCACACATGAATGGTCTCAGGATGTTTTACTGTTAGCATGACACAGGACTGATGGTAGCACTCACCTTTTCTTCTCTGGACAAGCCATTTTCCAGATGCCCCAAACAATCGGAAAGAGGCTTCATCCGAGAATATGACTTTGCCCCAGTCCTCAGCAGCCCATTCGCCATACTTCTTGCATAAGATCAATCTGTCCCTGATGTTTTTTTTGGAGAAAAGTGGCTTCTTTGCTGCCCTTCTTGACACCAGGCCATCTTCCAAAAGTCTTCGCCTCACTGTGCGTACAGATGCTCTCACACCTGCCTGCTGCTATTCCTGAGCAAGCTCTGCACTGGTGGCACTACGATCCCGCAGTTGAATCCTCTTTAGGAGACGATCCTGGAGCTTGCTGGACTTTCTTGGACGCCCTGAAGCCTTCTTAACAAGAACTGAACCTCTTTCCTTGAAGTTCTTGATGATCCTATAAATTGTTGATTTAGGTGCAATCTTAGTAGCCACAATATCTTTGCCTGTGAAGCCAATTTTATGCAACGCTGCACACGTTTCTTTGTAGGTCACCATGGTTAACAATGAAAGAACAATGATTTCAAGCATCACCCTCCTTTTAACATGTCATTCTAACCCAATCAGCCCGACATAATGATCTCCAGCCTTGTGCTCGTCGACATTCTCACCCGAGTTAACAAGACGATTACTGAAATGATCTCAGCAGGTCCTTTAATGACAGCAATGAAATGCAGTGGAAAGTTTTTCTTCGGGATTAAGTTAATGTTCATGGCAAAGAAGGACTATGCAATTCATCTGATCATTCTTCATAGCATTCTGGAGTATATGCAAATTGCTATTATAAAAACTTAAGTAACCTTTCCAATTTCCAATATTTATGGACTTCTCAAAACTTTTGCCCACGACTGTACACCTGATGACAAAATAAAAATTTTGATTTTTATCAAAATTCCAATGAAGATGTGTGTCACCTGCCCACTAAACATGTAAAAAAAATTTGAATGCTGCACAGAAAAAAAGAGATGTTAATAGTGGGCCACATAAAAAAATCATCATTTCACCCGCTCAGGAAAACAGCCGAAACACTGGAAATGGATCAAACAACTTCCGAAAACTCCAAAAAGGGGCGGGCGCCATAAATCACCGGCATTGGACACAGCGAATCAGCTGCCATTCACCTGTCGTCTGGTTCCTATAAAAGGACCCCGGTGGCCACAGCTAATCAGCTGTCATTCACCTGTCGGCTGCTTCCTATGAAAGGACCTATGTTTAGGGGTCCTATGGGTAGGATGGGTAAGATGGGATAGCTAATGTATATAGCTCATTTCTTTCTCCTCTGCCTATAGATTCAGACACCTGTCGCTCCCAGCCGAGACTCCACTCCACTCCAACAGGCCTGTGTCCCCTACCTGCGACATCTCCGCTCCAGCTCTCCCTGCCCGCGGCACCTCACCGCCTGAGTTTGGGTCGCATCCCTGGGGCTGCACATCTCCTGCCCCCCTTTAAGTACTATAGAGAGACTACACGTTTGTTTCTAATCTTTTCTTTGGTGGAAGTTTTTTGTTTCCCTGCGACTGTAAATAAAGAGCACCGTGGGTTCAGTGCATTCTAAGCCTCGTGTCCATGACTTTGTTTGTGCCTGCTGAAGCGCTTTACACCAAGATATTAATGATATTGGTAAATGAGCATGCTGATTTAGTTACATTTTATTTTTTTTATATTCACGTTTAGCAGCTAATCCTGTTTATGTATTGGCACAAACTTTGCTTAAGTAAATCACTTTGCAGTCATGACTTACGTTTCCACTCATCAATCTCTAGTTCCCGACTCTCAAAGCTCTGGTCATAGGGCTCTGCTTCTGGTTCATCATCTGGGTCATGATACTGAGCAAAATATGGATGAGCCAAAGCTTCAGCTGCGGTTATTCGCTTATCTGTATCCAAAACCAGCATCTTCTCGAGGAGATCCACAGCTGCGACAGTACAGAGACTCCAATCAACAACCAGTATACAGCATAATAGGAAATCTGCTCATCTTTTTAAGTACCACATGAAATAAATAACTTGTGTTGTGCAGTACACACATCAAGTAATATGTTCATACATGCCTTTACAAAAACTAAAATATACATACAAAGAATGTGCATTAATCTTTAGCATTAAAATTTGCACAAAATAATGTATTCTGACATTAAAAGAATAAGGGAAACTGAAAATGAGTATTTTCAAAATCATGTAATTCATAATGACTAATCCATACTGGTAACTGGTTTCCCTTACCCAGTGGATTGGCCCCAATAAATACATCAGCAAAATTCCTTTTAGGCATCTGTGGCAGGGAATTAATATAATTCCTGGCCTGTAAAAAGGAAGAGGGGGTTAACTGTTATTTTAGGGTAAGCATTAGAAGCATAATCTTATTATCAAGAGGAGCCTGTTTAAGCAAGTCAAACCTCCTACATCCATCAGATTAGGGGACAAAAAGCTGTATTAAATGCAAGAAAATCAAAGATGGAAAAAAGCAAGGAAAGGGCTAAGACAGCTAATTTTAGGGCCAACATGCTTCCAAACGATTGGCTTATGATTTACACCATCTACTTTATGACTTCATAATATGATTTTTTGATCTCAAACTAAATTATTTAAATTGATTAATCATCTAAATTATTAAAATGATATTAGAATGCAGTAGCTTTTTCATCTCAATCTTCATATAGTATCTTAAACATTTCTTTTCCCAAACAGGAGGGGTGTTAAATCAGGACTTTCTCATGAGCGAATGCATAAAACTAATTGACATTTACAGAAGACTTCAAGCACAGTGATGAGCCTCCTGGTAACAGAATAATTTTAGAGAAGCCAAGGTGACTCAGTGCCCACTGCAATCGTTCCCGTTAACATTCGACGAGTGGAACACCTGTTCCTTGAAAATGGATGGATAACTTTGTCCCCAACTTGTGGGTGAACATTCTCAAACATTGCTTGTTCTTTACAGGAACTCAGAGCTGGGAGTTATTGCCGCATACAGGCCTAACCTTGCTCCAAGCCATTTTCACATTTTTGGGCCATTAAAGGAGTTCCTGGGAGGCAAGCATTTCAGACATGAGGCAGGTAGTCCCATTATGGCTTTGACATACTGGGAAAACCTTCTACCGTGATGTTTTCCAAGCACTAGTGAAACACTGTGATAAGTACATTCGTGTAGCAGGGGATTTCATAAATAAATAAATAAATAAAGGTAGCTTTTACTCTCATAAGTAAATCTGCATCATAATTTCCAGTTTGACATGAATGCCTCTAGTACAATTAAATGCAGGCTGTAAAACTACATATTAGTATACAGCACTGCATAATTAATGCAAAATTCTGCTTAAAATGCAGCAAGCTTTGGGCTGACACATACATGGGTTGTTTTTCAATGCACATCCGTTAATACACACTAAGGAACTCCGTCACAACAAGAGTGTGTGAATAAGCACAACACATGCTGTTTCAAATTTATTGGATGTTTTAAGTTAAAGGATGGGTTGGGGGGGAAATCAAGAATTATCTAAAATGTGGAGTAAACTGATAATGAAATTCAATATACTCCCACTTTCACAGCAAATGACCGAGTTTAAATTAAAAGTGATTTTCTCCATCAACAACCACTGCCAATGCAATTACCCTATGAAGAAATAGAAATACAGCCTTATGAGCATGAGCAGGCCTGTGCACCTTAAAAATATGAATTATCAATACATGGCATGTGGGGCAGGGGCCATAGAACGCTCACCTCATGGCTAGGCATCCTGCTTATTAGAGAGGCAGGGGGAGTTCCTGTCAGCCGCATAATCTGCTGTAGTTGGTTTATATCTATGACAGCCAGGTCAAGGGCTTATAGCAGATATATTTTACAGATTACCTGCTTTTGTTTGTCTCCTGTTATGGAGAGAAGTGTGGAAAGAAAAGAGACAGAGAAAGCAACACAGAAGATTGACATGCACATATTGGACAAAATGGTGCGAAGAACCACAATTCAGACTTGATGCCTTATAGTCATTCCCCGAGAAAATACAGCCAGCACCAGCAAAGCTAAGATCAAAAATTTGTTAATTAGTTCGTTAAAGTTACAGTCAAGCCTATTACCCAGTTTAAAAATCACCACAGTTTACACATTACAAATTAGTAAAGCATGTAGCACAATGCAACATGTATACATTAAGCTCTATACTTAGCCTTCTCTATTTTCCCGATTAAGATACATTAAAACAGCCATTACCAAGTACATCTGCTTCAGTTTTGCACAAGAATTACCATAAAAATCAATCAACAGAAAACTGTTTGTTTTTTTTTTTTGCGTTGGAAAATATGGAAGGCTGTGTGTAGAAGCTCTGCAACAAATTATGCAAGAAATGTCAAAGCATGCTGCAGGAAAAGACCTCTTGTTGGTGAAGTCCAAAAATCAGTGCACAGTTCAGAAACACACCAAATTAGCTCCATGTGGCAAAAGCACAAACTGTAGCATCCTCCACACATTACACTCACAGAGTCTGAGGACATTTTCATCAACAGCTCAGGTCCTGGAGTTCCAACGAGCAGCATTATAAGTTTCAGCTGGTCAATGTCTACATTGGAACATAAAGGAAAAACAGAGGCAAAGCAGAGACACTGCTGCCACACAGCCTCATAGCCATGAACATGCAGCTGTCGTTGCTGCCATTTCCATGAACAGGATTTGACAGACCTTGTAACGTAGCTGCTAGAAAAAAAAACAGTGTGTCCATTTGTACTAAACTTTAACCTTGTGGCATTTAAGTAATAGAAGCAAAAGGCGGAGAATACCCTGGAATTTTCCTAAAAAACAAAAATTAGGAATTGAGTTGTTAAAAGACCATTTTGGCATAAAATGTAATGCAAATGCTGTGAATATGAACAGGTAAATGAAAACACATATTTAAATATACATTAATGAAAACACTACATTATGTCATGCAGGTTGACAAAATGATAGAACTAGTAAAGACATGCAAGAGTTTCTTTTGTTTCAAATGAAAAAAAAAACTCATGTATTATGCCAGCCAAACATATAAGCAAAGAAATAAACAAATAACTAAATAATAGCTAGATAGAGAGTTCCAGGAATCAGTATTTACATGTGAAATGATGAAATGTTCACTTTACTATACAGCAAAATGTGTATTTCAGACAGAGCCATATTTGGGGATCACACTGCATGACATAATCATTAAAAATAGCAAAGGCTTGCCCAGAGCAAAAAAACAAGCCCAGGTGTGTTCAGCCTTCCACAGAGTAAAACTAAGTAAAAGGTTCAGTCATTGTGGTGTTAAGTAGAAGTAGTCAAGACATGTAAATCTACATTACAAAAAGGTGGTGCTCTAACTGAAAAAATAACAAGAGCATAAATCATTACACTGTCACCAGAGAAAGAGAAGAGAATGTGGGGTGGCAGGAGGAGGCGAGAAAGACAGGCATGGCATTCCTTGCAAGGCTGCTCATTGCTTTCTCAGAAGTGTGTATCACATTAGCTTATTAGCAATCCTTTCAGTGAACAGCCACAAGGCGAGGCTAAAAAAAAGATACAAAGACTGCATAATCATCTGGGGAAAGATTTAAAACTACGAACTATTCAAATTTATACACACCTAAGCCAGCAAGATCAAACAAGCACAAACCAATTGATTGTGTTTAATGTTTAGGTGAAGGATACGGTCAGTGCCAGGGAACAGCGTTCTCCCTGTCAGCAGCTCGGCCATGATGCAGCCAACAGACCAAATATCCACTGGAAAAATAAAGCCAGGCAAAAGCTCATCAGCAGACCATTAAACTTGTGTTCCACTATCCTATTCAGATCTTAAAGTTCTTTTGACATAAAAGATAGATCTGAAACTCAGATGATACTATGGAACAATTTTTGGAATAAAAATCTTTTTGTATGGCTTATACTTCTGTATCTGCATATTAATAGATATTGAAAAAAAATTAAATACTTCAGACATTAGATTTTGCTGTTTCACCCTGTTTGGTTCAATTCCAAAATCTAATAATTTTATCTTTTGTTACAATCATTTCATATAAAGCAATACAGACATTCAACAACTTGTTCTTAACATATCGCACTAAAGAGAACTAAAGACGGTATGTTGTAGGTCAAACTCAGAAATCTCCCAGAAAACACATGTATAAACTAGCATCAAAAAGCCAGTTGTGTTTTCAAGAGCGAGGGGACAGATGACATAAAAATGACAATAGCAGGCGAGCATGTTTACAATAATGATAATTTTAATGGCCAAAGAGGATGTACTACACATGTAGGATTATAGGTACTCTCTACCTGTCATGTTGTAGTGCATCCAGTTAAGCATGATTTCCGGAGCACGGTACCACCTGGTAGCCACATATCCGGTCATTTCATCATCTGTATGCCGTGCCAGGCCAAAATCAAGGATCTGCATGTGCAAGACAAAAAGAATACAGAATTATATTTTAGTATTACAGAGGACAACTTCCTGTCGTTCCTGTTGCAACCAGAAAGTTGGTCAAATTAATCTGGGACAAAAAATACAAATATTGCTTTTTGCACAGTAAAATTCTGTCAATGTGGAATGGTCTAGTGGAAGGTTATAGGTTCAAAAATATTATTGACATGAGAAAAAATGCTCTGGAAATTCATTTCTGGTGTGTAAAAACCTTTAGAATGCATACCTGGGAATGTTATGAAAGCATGTGACCTACCTTAAGTTCACAATCTTCATTCACAGCCAAATTACTGGGTTTTAGGTCCTAATGGAAAAAATATATACAGTATATTGAAAGAAGAAAAATTAATTCTGTCAGTTCTAATTAATTACAAACCATTATAAAACGCAACAGGTTGACTATGAGGCATTAAGCTATAAAACTTTTTTTTTTTTTTTTTTTTTTTACACCCTCCAGCAAAGTCACATGGAAACAATGAGTCAATATTATCGTAAAGACCTTACACTGCATTTACATCATTTGGCAGCACTTACATTTTATTGTATTATAAATTTAGATTAATAAAATAAATAAAATTAGATTAAAAAATAAATTTTATTAATCTGAACAGGTAAGGGCCTTGTTCAAGAGCCCAGCAACGGTGGTACCAAGGTACCATTGATCTTCCGACTTGTAGGTCAAGATTTTAATCAATGAGCTACACACAACCAGTGAAAAGTTTAGAGACACGTTCTCAATAGTCTTTCCTGATTTTAATTACTTTCAACATTTGAAAACAATGCTGAAGGTATTTAAAATAAGCAATGAACTTTGAACAGTTGATATTGAGATGTGTCTGCTACTTATGCTCTGTAAATCCTTCATAAAGGCTCTAATCTAAGGTGCTGTAAAATGATGATTTTTGAGGCTGGTAACTCTTAATCAACTTCTCGTCTGCAGCAGAGAAGCTTTGATCTCGCGTTCCTAGGATGGTCTTCATGTGAGTAAGTTTCATCATGGTGCTTTATGGGTTTTGCAAATCCACGTAACAATACTGTTCTTGCAAGAACTGTTCCATAACAGCCTACTTTTGTGTCTTAAAATCTTTTGTGTCTGTTGTTGCTTAATTACATAATGTTTGTTTTATTTGTTATTTCACAGTTTTGAAAAAAATGCAGTATTGTTCTAGAACATAGAAAATAAATCCAAACTTGTGAGTGATACTGTAAATACATACATGTATGCAAGGAGTATATATTTACATAGAATATTTATAAAATCACATACTCCATGTCCTTTCCCTGTATGTCTAGTAATAAATAATACTTACTCTATGAATAATATCTGCTGAATGGATGTACTGCAGCATAGAAGACACAGAAAAACACATATAACAATACTTATTTATTTTGTTTTAAGTGATTTAAACCCAATAAAAAGAATTTGAATAAATTTCAACATGTTATTGAACACAAATGTAAGTGCTCTTATAACACAAGACATTACTTCACCTTAAGCCCTCGAAGAATCTGGTAGATAAGGAACTGCACATGATCATCTGTCAGCTTCTGACATTTCACAATATTGTTTAGGTCTGCACCCATCAGATGAGTCACCAGGTACCTGTCAATCACAGGAGAGCATGCAGTCATCGTTTGGACTTTAGCCAAGTAACTAATAAAACAAAACTCCCACACATAAGGTAACCTCTTGATTTTTAAGGTGTGTAAATTGGAAATTTGGCAAGAAAACTGGAAACGTTCAGATCATAATTATATGCACAGGAGATTAAATAAGATAATTATCAGTCACCAGACTTATGTCTAACACATGCCTGAGAACGAATGAATCAAACAACACTGTGAAATCAATAGTGGTATAACAAAATCAGAGAGAAAAATAAAACGCAAATGCTGCAAAAGCATGAGTCAGCAGCTAGTATCGTCATGGCTTTGCCATTAACTCCCACACACGGAGGCACTACACTGAAGTCGACACTGCCTCTGCAGACTTAATTAGGGTGCAGTGCAGAATCAAACGCTTGCTTAAGTAATTGCCTCCTGGTAACTCAACTCTGTTTCCTTTGCTCACTGAGCTCATGCTAACAGAGACACAATCTCCTAACAAATGATTCACAGTGTTCAACAGATAATTCAACCCTAACAGACGACACCCGCAGAGTCACTGGCATTATATGAAATAGAATCTTCCTGGCACTACACAGAAAGGCTTAAAATAAATTGTGCTTAAACCCACAGAGAGATTTTCCACACCCTTTGCACACACAGTATCTGCAACAATAAACAAAAAACTGCTCTCTGTCACGCAGCAACACGGGCACAAAAGCATCAGAGATAAAAATGCACACTCCACCCACAAAAACACAAATCTAATCTTATACAACCACCTTACAAATAGTGCATGTACACATGCATCCACAAACACTTAACAGTTGATGCAGTTAACTGGTCATGTACAAGAATCAGTGGACTTAATGAGAAAAGTTACTGTCCCACCCCATACTGCAAATCTCCCTTTTTCCAGAGGACATATAAAGCAGAATGAAAAGTAGTGCACGTGTGTGCTCTTCATTCAGTGAGGTAAATCCAGCATCTATATTTATGGTAACAACAGACACCACAGCAAGTCAAGCAGTCCTGTAGTCACACCCTGGCCCTTTCTTGAACTGCCATCCCCAGGAAACACTCATGGGCCCATCTAGCTGGTCATTTGTTTCTTTTTTTGTGGCACATCCTCACACCCTATTTTCTAATAAGAACTGGCAGCACTGTATGGATTTTACCCATACAATATTTGTTGTAAACTTTCTAAGCCATGAAGTATTCTCTATACTTGATATTGACATAAAGAATAACAAAAACCAAGGATCTAGGGAAGAGCATACTTTAATAAGCTACATTGTATGGGGCTGACTGGTAATTGTTTTCACAACCACTCAATAACAATTAAAATTCTAGTAAATACGTAAATAAGATTTTTTAACATGACCTTTATGTATGCCAAGGACGCTGTTCGATTGCCAAAAGTATGTAGACACCTGACCATCAGACCAACAGTTCAGACCGTCAGAAGCACACAGTTGTCTAGAATCTCTTTGTATGCTGTAGCATTACAATTTTCCATCACTGAAACTAAAAGTCCCAAACCTACTCCAGCATTACACAGCTGCTGTGCACAAAGCAAACTCCATGAACCGAAACCATGGAGAGGTTTTTCCAATTTGCTGAGGTTGGAGTAGAAGAACTTGCACAGAATCATGACCTCAACTGAAAACTCAGATGAACTGGAACACCAACAGCCTCCTCACGAAACACTTTTGCTTGACCTCACTAATGTTCTCATAGGCATGAAAGAAACCAATCTGGTTCTGAGTACTGCACTACAAAAAGATTCAGTGGTGGATTCTGCAGTACTGGAAAGAGGGGAGACGAGGTGCTTGCAAAACCCACATTCAAAACCAGACAGAGTAGCACAAGGCTAATGTTATCTTAAACAACACTTGGTCTCCGTGAGTAATTGCTTCGTAAGTCGTTCTGAATTGCCTCAGTTAACACGAGCTACGACGCAAACTAGCTTCCAAAACAAAGCTGAGTCCCAATTCCCTCTCTAACCCCTGAACCAGTGACCAGCCGAACAATATCACAATACCTATGTGCCGATTAAATAAGTATAACGATTACAAGTATCACAATTTTATAAATATCCCAATTCAATATTACATTTCTTCCTGATTTTGTTATAATTTTAACACTTAACTTCAAATTAAATTAAGCAAAAAAGCTATATTTTTACATGAGCAACATGTATGTTTGTCATCCACCATAACTATTATTTCAAAAACAAACTTAGCAAGCAATTCACTCCAACCACATTAAATGAAAATACGAAAATAGGTTAGAGTGCACCATCTGTAGGATAATATTCTTATACTGTACTTCAAATGCCTCGAAAGTCTAAAAACTCAACTTAACAGAAGCCACACTGATTGAATGGCTACAAGCATGATACTACTAACCCACAGAATTTTTTATTAATTGGCGCTCACAGTGTTTTGAGACTTATGTTAGCTTTTCCCCCCCTCACATAGTTTGGAGAAAAAGGCAGATGAGGTTTTTAATGCATGCAATTTTTGATAACGCGTGGAAAGCCTTTCCAGAAGATAGGAGGGTTGTACAATAGCAAACAGGAAACTAAAACTTGAATGGCATGTTTAAAAAGAAAACACATTTATTTTTGGCCATATAGTATATGCTGAAATATTAATTGATTTAATATAAACACTTAAACATATAAATACACATAAAAAATTTCCAAATAGTGAAGTTTAAAAAATACATCATAGAATCACTTTTGTCCTATGACATCTTGACACTATAATCAACTAGAGTCAAGAAGTGAAACCATAATCCCTCGTCCTTTGAGACATCAATGACTTTTTGCACCAAAACCGGTAGTACCATTTGCTTTGAGGGGATAACTAATCTTCATTTACAATTTGGCTACATAACTTAAAGTCACCAAGCAACAACCAAAAACGTTTAAGCCATAACATGTTTTGGACACTACAAATATTTTTCATCAAATCAATGCAGAAATGTGAATGTTCTTAACTACGTTAAGTACTGTAGATAAGTAACTACTTTATTTATGAATAAATTCAAAAGTATTTTATGGTCAGGTTAAACACGTTTTAAAATGCTTGTCACAAGAGAATGCAAAAGAGGATCGTAATTCAGTTCAGAACGAGCTGTACTGAAACTCTACCTCACTTAATAACAAACAAGGTCATCCTGTGAACTATTTCTTAATATAGACAAACATTAGTGTCTGCAAACAAAAGTGTGTGACATCTATCATTATTCATGGCTAAGAAAAAAGAATCTGAGCGCCACTTACACGTCGCTGAACTCCTCCAAACTGGTGGAAGGTGTGAATACATCAAGCAGGCCTATTACCTGTAAAACATGAAGCATTATTTTGATGCAATGTTGCCCAGTTTCTTTATCCACCAAGTCTCATAAAAACACTCTGATAAAAATTACATGCTCACAACTTCGGTTTACACACAATGATGTGGATGCTCAGAATATTCACAAAAAATGGGCCCCTATGGTAATGCTTATGAGAAAAAAAAAAATCTTCCCTTGCCGTTTCACAGGTCTGTCAGAGTGCAAAAACAGTGTTACTCACACTGTTCAGGTTATAAAGACATTGTCCTGCCAACATTTTTGCTTTGAATGATCTCAAACAGACACAGAGTGCAAAAGTACCTTAAAAAGGTAGTGAATTAAAAAGATTCTATAAAAATAATTATTATTAATCTACAAAAATCAGATCAATATTAAGCCGCGTTCTTTAAAACTAATGCTGCACAATTAATCACACAAAAATCAAAATTGCAATATGGACCTGTGCAATTATTTAATCTCAAAAGGCTGCCATTTATTACAGGTAAAATACGCATGGGCATATATTTCCATAGAGTTTGTCCATAAAGTAAGTTTTTTTTTTATATCATTTTGAGTTGAAAAATAAATATTGGTAAACATCCTCTCACTGAGATCATGTACTCGAATATTTCCTGTTAACCTAGACAAGTATGGACAACTACACAACAGCGCATTTAATAGTTACATATCGCAGTTTAAATGGCAATCGCCATAAGTGACAAAATAATAGCAACACGTTTTTTTGTTGTTTTTTGGTTGATCTATTTAAAACAGGCACATACTTTTATAATAACTGTCAGCAGTTTTTGAGAACATTTTGATTGGGAATGTTTCTACTGTATTTCTGCAGATAATACCAGGCAGCCTCAATCATGTCTTTATCTGAAAAGTGGTCTATTATTTAATACTTTATTTAAAAGTATACAAATGGACGCAAGGTGGATTAGTGGTTAGCACTGTCGCCTTGCACTTCCAGGATCTGGGTTCGATTCCTGGCCAGATTCGGTTCCCGCCTTGGGGTCTGTGAGGAGGAGTTTGCATGTTCTCCCCGTGCTTGGTGGGTTTCCTCCGGGTACTTCAGTTTTCTCCCACAGTCCAAAGACATGATGATTAGTATAATTGGCGTTCCCAAATTGCCCGTCGTGTGCGATTGTGTGTATGTATGTGTATGCCATGCAATGTATTGGCACCCGGTTCAGGGAATACCCCACCTAGTGCCCCAAGTCTCCTGGGATAGGCTCCAGGCCCCCATGACCCTGTATACAGGATAAAGCGGTATAGATGATGAGTGAGTGAGCAAACATACAAATGCTCCCCTGCCAGACAAAATTTATTTAAAACAGAAAGATGATATGAACACAATACTCCATGCTGCAGCTCAACCAACAGAGCCTTCATATGTTCTGTGCAAACATTTTCTCTTGTTATTACTAACATGCACAGACCCATAAATAATAAATTTATAAATTTAAGGAAAAACAAGTCAAACTGCTCACGCTGCAACACAGCGAAGCAGAACTTCTGACAGCTTGATAGGAGCATAGACAATTAATCCAGCATCGCTGGCATTTCTATAACGCACATGAAACAATGACTGCAATGGAAATTCGGGCTGATTCTGAAAGCCAAAATTAGAAAACTGAAAATTGGGGTGAACTCTCATGCTAGTTTTCAGCATAAGGCATGAACAAAACAATACTACAAGCAGAACAGGAAGCATCAAAGGTTCACTTCCCATCCTAAAACTGGTGTGATTATAATGCACGTCACTAGTCTATCATCCGCAAAACATTATTTTGTACTCTATGACTATTTAAAATTTTAAATGGCTTTTAGTCATTATTTGCTCTAGCTCAAACCGCAACTATGACTGCTTCCTCAAAAACTTTCACAACATAGAAGCATGATGAAGAAGAAGGAAAGGACATATGGGAACTAGAAACAAAGTGACAGGCTAGCACAAAACTTTCAGAGGAACTCCGTGACTACAGTAGCGAAATCTAGTAAATCCAGTGCAACGGGGAGGGTCTTAAAACAATCAGTCAATATATAAATAAATAAAAAAGACCATGCGCACCTGCACCAACATCATATTTTCATTTTAAAAAGGAGGGAACTCTAAACTCCAGATTACTTTTCATTAGTAGTCTATTGCCAAAAAACATAAAAAGAAGAGGTTAAATTATCTTAATAAAATACACTCAGACACCAAACTGTTTGTTACAGTACTTGTTTAGTCCCACAGTGAAGAAATTTCGATGTTACAGCAGCAAAGAAAAAATGTGCAAATATAAGGTAGGAACAGTACAGTGTATAAATACAAAAGAAAAGAAACAAACAATACAATAGTTACACTTTCAAACAAACTGCACTGGGTAATTTTGCACAGTGTAAAATAGTGTTACTGCACGGTTAGTATTGCTCAAAAAATTTAAATTATTGTAATATTAAGTTAGGTAATATTGCACAGAATTGACTGACTGAAAGAATAATTGAAAGAATTGATTGCATGATTTTTTAATTAAATAATGATGCAGAAATCACATACTTTTTTTTTTTTTTTTTATCAGCCGAGAACCACTGATGCAACACACACACTTACATTCTCATGTTTCATGTGCTTGAGAAGCCGCAGCTCTCTGTAGGTTCTTTTGGCATGGATAATGGACTGGAATGGCCTTGAGAGTTTTTTCACAGCAATTTTCAATCCTGTCTTCTCATCAACTGCTGAGCTGGAAAAGACAGAACCACAACTTTGACATAATCACCAATAAATGTCTTCCTTTTAATACATGTATGGTTAAAAAAATAAATAAAAATAAAAATTGGTGATGGTAATATGACTGTCATGATAATCCTTTAAAATTACATTAAAAGCAGTAACTGCTTAAACTGTAAAGTCAGATTCACAAGTGCACAGGAACAGCCGGTGGGTCGATTGATTCATTACTATTCATACCAGTGAGCCTTGAGTTGGTGACAGGAGACAGAGGTACAAACAACTACACATTTAAAGTATTACTCCAATCCTTCCTATCTAAAGTTTGGCAAGGGGCTGATGTAACACCTAATAGGAACATCTTTACAACTGCTCAAGAAAATGCAGATCAGAGAAGAATGGGCATGTACTCATGGTGACAAGAATGCAATGATAGACACTTTATAAAACCATCATGAACAGAAAAGCATCCCGAATACGTCACCTCAAACCTGGAGGCTACAACAGCGGGAGACCACATCAGCTCCACTCCTATTAGCCAAGGGCAGAAATCTGAAGCTACAACAGACACTGAATCTGTTGAAAAACTACATAAATTATCAGGTGTTTCTATTAAAGTTGCCAGTGAGTAAATGGACAATACACTTTTCTAAGATGTTGCAAACCTTGTGTTTTTTAAATATATTTTTACAATAAAAATGTATACTGAATCTTTAAAATTCCTTATTATTTCCCTTCACATTTTGTCCAGTTTGTGTGTGTGTGTGTGTGTGTTAAATAGGAGTGTACAGATTGATCAGCCGCCATTCAGAATAAGCTGTAAATCAGTTTTTTTACACTGATTGGTGGTCTCGCAACAGGCTGATCACATAAACCAATATTTTCACAAAACATGCAAGTCCCTAGCCACGCCAACATGCAGGACTGGGAATATTACCAATTCTTTTATAAAAATCTAAATTTGCACGATGCAATGCTTTTTCTAAAGCAAAACCACCGTGGGGGAACATCTGCCGAAAGTAGATGCCCTCAAAAAGCTCAAGCATTACTCTATAGAGAGCAAAAAGGCTAAATACCTTACCACTCCATGCATATAGGCTGACAGTGAGTGACTATTCAGCATGGACATATACATTCTGGATGATAAGACGAATAGACTGTCTTTTAAAAATGCAGACATCTTGAGGTTTCTAAGGAAATGCCCTCCCTCACTGCTTAGTAGGCAAAATGACTGATGTCTGTGCTTATTTGAAAACGTTCACCGCAGAGTTTCAAGTTGCAGAGTGCATTGGTTGTCATTTTCAGTTTCTTGTCCAATTCATATATTGTGATAAATACTGTACCTCACTAAAAAATCTTAGTAATATAACATTTTATTATGTTAGTAATACAATATTTGTATGAAATACATCGACTTCTGTGAAGTGCATCACAATGTCCACTATAATCCTCAATTTTGCCAGCGGATTGATGAATATGAGAAGTTATCCCAACATAAAGTCAGAACCTAATCATCGTACATGTTGTAATTCTTTAAAGAAACACTTAATTAAATGGTGCTCTGTGCACTGTGCTGAATGAAGTGGCTCACCAGAGTGTGGTGACACATACATGCACACAGCACGAGCATCTCAAATAAATAAATAAATAAATAAATAAATAAATAAATAAGACAGCGATTTTCCCTGACCTCAAAATGACTAAACTTCAAATGCAAGTGTGTCTTAGAGTGAGTTCAGTCTTGAGTATCGCTGCACTCTTATTAAGTTGCTAACAGCATGTCTTTCTATGCCACTTTCCAGTGCATTGGCAGGGTGTAAACAGTTTGTTTATGCACATATAGGTTTTAAAAAATAAGTAACAGGGATAAAAATGCACGAGTCTTTCTGAAAGAAATTAAATTGATATTATTCATAGGTTTATACAGTAAATGTCACTGATTTTATTGTGTGTGCAATTTTTTTTATTAATTCTTCTTTTTTATTCTATATAAATTGTGTCATGGTATGCTAGACTTAATTCTTGATGCTTATTTTTATTTTTTTTTACGTTCAAAGATTATTTGTAAAATGCAGAGAAAATGCTTAAATAAAATGTTAAAAGTATAAATTACAAAGTTATAGTCACTATTTACTGCCAAGGTAATAAAAGGCTTAATCATCAAATCAGAAAATTATAGCTGGATTAACTGTGTAAACTGAAAGATTATGTGAAAAAATAATGAATAGATGAGTCATAAAAAAATCTTAATAGAAATACATTTATTATTATTATTATTATTATTATTATTATTATTATTATGTATTAGATAGAGCCATAGTAAACATCAATTTAGTCTATTTTTCTAATAAACAAAACCTCATGGACTGTGCGTGCAAAAAGCAAGCAACTTTGACCCAACCCTATCTGTTCAGAGCTCCAGTTACATAAGGTTAATGGTGGGTGATGTAAAGGCCTATGAAATATAACCCAGGTGACCCTGTTGCCTAGCAATAAGCTCCTAACCTCCTTCTTTGGCACAGATAACACAGACGGTCTACCTGGGGAGCAGAGTTATCTAGCAAATGAGTTGCAGTGTTCAAACAAGTGCATGCCCTTTTTCATTAAAGACACTTATCAGTAAACAGAAGAGTGAGGTCACTGTCAATAAGTACTGTAATAATGTAGCATGGCCTTTTTAGTACAAAAACAACTAGCTGTTTTCTATAGCTATACAAAGCTGAAGACACCCATAATATTCAATAATCTCCTTTAAACAGTCGATATTGAGATGCATCTGCTACTTATGCTCTGTAAAGCCTTCATAATGGCACTAATCTGAGGTGCTGTTAATTAGTGATTTTTTTAGACTGGTAACTCTAAAACAACTTCTCTGCTGCAGAGGTAAGTTTTGGTCTTGACTTCCTGGAATGGTCTTCATGAGAGCCATCATGGTATTTGATAGAGTTTGCAAATGCACAGATTGCAAGAACCATTCCAGAACAGCTGACCTTCACATCTTAAAATAACTGGCTGTTATTTAATTACCTAGTGCCATATGTGTTATTTTTAGTTTAGGGGAAAAAATCCAGCATTGCTCTTAAAAGTAGACAATAAATCCAAACGTTTGATTGCTACCGTACACCTAGTATCAGACTATGTAAACGGTATTTAAATGATGATCCTGAGACTCTACAACCAAAGAGAAAAACATCTAAGAGTAAGATCCCTGCATGGACAATTAGTCATTCGGTCATCCAACTTCAGATCAGGGTACAGTCATGTACTCGCAATCATTTCTAAAAAATAAAAATAAAAAATGCCCAAATATAAGTAATCCTGGGTGAAAACAGCAGGTATAAAGCCTAACAGCAATCACAAGACTCAACAGGGGGAAATCATTCAAACGGATCAGGTGATGGCGTCAAGATGAGACAAGGAAGTGAGATTATGACAGAATTTCATACATTGGCTACATGTTACTACATGGCATGTTAACTGTCCTTACAGCATGTTTGCATTGCACTGGGTGGTTAAATAGCTAGTTAGTTAGTAATAGTGCGAAACGTATAATCAACAAATTAGCCTTCTAAAACAACAGTCCCAGAACTGAACTCTAGCCTTTGCCAGCACTAAAGCACACTTGTCTGTCCGACTGTTAGCCAAGTTAGCTAGCAAAGCAGCTACACGCGAAGGCCTGCAGGAATGAATGGAGCACTCTTTTTGAGGAGAAAATAAAAATAAATAAATAAACATTTACCACACAGATCCGTATGCACCCGAGCCAACTGGGGAGAGGTTCTGGTAGCGTGTCGGGACCTCCCAAACGGTTTTATTAACCTCCTGGAGATAAAACTTGGTTCTTTCTTTCTGCGACATTCCTGCAGAGCTGAAGCCGCTGGCAGGCGCAAACTTCTGCTTTAACTCCGCAGCCGCCTCGGTTTCTTGTGCAGCCGAAATGGAGCTAGTGTGAAAAAACAAGTGCACGACCAGCCGAGCACGGTGTGCTGCAGCAACCTTTCACCTCCTACACGTTTTTTTCGTACTAACAGCGTCAAAAACGTCCCGAAATATAGCAGCCCTTCAGGAGTTTGTCTCCTGTTCCGGATAACTTTAGGAGTCTCCCGTGTGCTTGTCCTGGCACTAGTCACTTCCCTGCTGCTCCCTCCCTTCGCGCGCTAACCCCGCCACAAACTCTGAACTCTCGCGAGAATACAAACTGCAGCAAAACGCTTCCTTCAGCGATGCATTCAAGAGGACCTCGAAACAGCACGTTTTTTTTCCTTCATTTAATACATTTCACATTCATGGGCAGTGTTCGGTGTCTTAAGCTCTCTATCGATCTATTACATGTCACCTCTGCCCTGCAGAAAAATAAAATTTCGGTTTACTGAATTAAAGTACTAACTAGGGCTGCCAAAGCATCAGACAGGTTGTCCATCTTTGGTCAGAGCAGATAGAAAGGAAATGATTTCAGAATTACTGCTCAATTGTACAATAAAATTTTCTTGAATAACAGCATTTATGGCACCCAGAGCAACTTACATTATACATCTTTGCAGTGGAGGGTTAAGGGCCTTGCAAGGGGCTCAACAGGGGCAACTTGGCAGTGCCGGGGCTTGAACCTGGGAATTTCCCATGAGTAGTCCAACACCTTAACCACTGAGCTACCCTACCTCTGATCTAGCTGATAAAACGTAACTTAACTTAACTTAAAAATTGTGCCTCCCAAGCTTGTAGCCGATGATGTAATTTTCATCAGGGTGGTGAACTAAAGTGTTATCATACATTGCATGGCCACTTGATTAGCTACATCTACCTTGTAGTTAAACATATTAGGTAACAACTTTCACATAGCTGCCATGCCCTTAAACAACTGATGCGCTGCTCATTTGCCTGCCCTCTTTGCATTGTCCATCATTTGTGGAAGCATTGCTGTGATTTTGAAGCCCTTCAGTGTTACTACTGGTTGAAAATAGTCTACTAACCAAACATATCCAGCCAACAGGGGTTCTACTGTGTGGGCACTAACTGAAGTATAATTTGCACAACTGGCATGGGTTCACCAGATAAGCAACTCTTCTACAGTTGCTTATTTCCAATGATAGGTGAAAAAAAGGATGCACAAATTGTGCACAACAAAAAGACCATAATTGTATAACAAACAACAAGTATCTACATGGTAGATTTACCCGATGAAAAGACCAATGGGCATATTGGAGATGAAGAGAAAATCCACACTTTTATAATAACCAAAAAGACATAATTGAAACAAATACTTTTATAACTCACATTCTGTACAAGCAACAATAAGGACAATTGAAATTGCTTCACATTACAAGCAGGAGATAGTGTGGGGAACAATACAGACATACAAGGTTATACTTAAAAGGGAACAAAAACAGAAATAAATGTTTCTCAGGAAAGTCACTGTATCTGTTAACCTTCACTGAACATAAACTAACAGATTTAACATGATGTAAACTGCAGTACTGGGCAATTTTTCCCCAAAGGACTGTCTGTGATCAAGAATTTAAAGAATGCCAATGCTTTCTGTTCTTTATATTGACATACAAAACCCCAAAACTCAAATGAGATACTTGTGGTCAATTAAAAAAAAATAACATTAGTCTAAATGGTGGTGGAACGTTTCTTGTGAGATATGGATCTCTCCTGGTGGTTCTTTCCTATTATTTACAAAAAGGACACCATAAGAAGCGAAGGGTGAGGATTTGCTAGATCAGTTAGCATTGTCCATTGGCAGGGCTTAAAGGTCTAGGTCATCTCCATCTCCATGCCTGAGGATGACTTCAAAGGAACAGAGTCAAAGCCATCTGATGTTCTCTGAAAAGGAACAAGGCATCTAAATTACCATATACACTATATTATCCAATAGATTTCGTTTACATTTTAACATCTGAGCATTTACACAAACTATTGTCCATTTGCCAAATGTCATTTGTGAATTATTAAAAGAAGTCAAATTCTAATTACCTGGTTAAAATGAGAATAATTAGTGTTTTGAGTCTATAACTTTAATATGAAAGTAACTAATTTATTGCATTTTGTCCTTAAATATCAACTCATTATTATTCAGTCTGTACCACAATGGCTATAGAAGATCAGTTTACCTCTCTGGTGAAGGACTTAATTTTGGTGAAAAAAGATTTTTTGCTGAGGTAGATGAGATCATCTTCTGCATCCTCTCCCTCCATAATAGCACAACTGTCAGCAGCAGGAAGGTCACAATCTTTCGACTCTGCATTCAGAAGCTTTGAGTACTTATATTCCAGCCTGTGAAGTAGATATATATTAGCACATATATATTATATATTACATTACATATTATATATTATATTACATTTATATTAGCACTACATGCAGCATGCACATTAAATGAAATGATAGTTACATTTAGCATTCAATAAAACCATATATCATTTTGATGTGTTGTGTGCACATAATCTTTTATTTTTGCAATTTAAGAACTGTTGAGTTAAAAGCAAACAAATAGAAATGTATGATTCTGATAATAACCAATTAAAAATAAAAAGAACACTATATGCCAAAAGTATGTGGACATCTGAGCGTCACACCCATTTAACCCATTACAAAACAATTGGCCTTAACAACCTGGGATTTGTGTTTATTCTGCCACAAGGGCATTAGGTCAGGAGCATTATAGGTCAGGCACTGATGTCATGAGAGAATACCTGATGGCCAAGCAGTGTTCTAGTTCATTCCGAAGTGTTTGGTGGAGTTTATGTCTGGCTTCTGTGTAATTCTTTCACATAAACCTTGAGAAACCATGTCTTGAGTTCCAGTGAAAGGAAATCTTAATGTGACAGCATACAATGCATTCTAGGCAATATGTGTGCTTTGTGGCAAAAGTTTTGGGAAGGGAATTTATGAGTGTAATTGGTAAGATGTCCACAAACTCTTAGACATAAAGTTTATACTGTATATTAGGTTGGTTACACAGAATTGAGCACCAAGTAAACTCTCCCAACCATGCATGAAGAATATTTAAACCACCAGGGTAGCGTCTCTTGTAGCCATTATAGAATAGACCTATGGTGAGTGGAAAACTGATACAATATGGAAAGAAGTTGTGTAATTAAAACATGCTCAAATGCAAGCACTCACTTGCGTGTCCGTTTCCAGAAGTAGCAGCTGATGGTAATGAGCAGTATTGCTGTCACAGTTCCCAGAGAAACACCAAATTTGAGCCAGAAGTCTAAAGTGACACAAGCACTAATCTGTGGATCTGGCAGAGGTACTCCACCTGTACATTGCAGAGGCTGCTGCCACACATAAGTGGTCCTCTAAACACACACACACACATTACATGACTTAGAGCATGAGTATCAAACATTTTCTTCTCATGAGCATAAAAATAAAATGAATAATTAGTATTAATTAAAAATTTCGGAGTACACCCTGGAGAGGGTGCCAATCCATAGCAGGGCACACACTCACACACTCATTCACACACTACAGTCAATTTGGGAACGCCAATTGGCCAAATCTGCTTGTATTTGGACTGTGGGAGGAAAACATATATTAGAATCATACTATGATATTAAGGAGATTTGGATAGTCGATAGAAAATGAGTTACCATATAAACTTAATAAAGTTTAGAAACTATAAACAAAATATAAACAAAATAAAGTTAAATAAATATCAGTAAATTCGGTTGTAAATCATTATCCAGCATGAGCATGAAATGAATAGCAATACTGGCAACAGGTCAATCAATATCCATGTTCCAATTCCTACTCCGATATCCATGTTCCAAATCCTATATTCTTCTTCAGCATACTGGGGCTTCAAGAACAGACTTGAAGCCCCAGTATGCTGAAGAAGAATATAACTTGAAGGCAGATGTGCTAAATATGATCCATGTGAGTAAAAAAAGTGTTTACAACAGGCACAGCTGCTTTAACAACATATAAATGTACATGAACTATAAAGGTCTTTGGCACAGTTAATATTCCAGCTAACATTGCACCTAACTTATACATTAACATTAGCATTAAATATGCAGAAATTAGTTAGCTAATATACATGCATTGTGCCTAACATTGGTGAACTTTCCTGTACTGTACTTTATAATGTATTTTTAAGTTATGAAGTATTTCACAATGAAAATTCAGAGTCAAAATGCTTAGAGACATCTTCACATTTTAAAAATTAATTTCTATTTTGAATCTTAGAGAATACATTCAGAAACTAATCATAGTTAAAAGCATATACTGTATCATTACAGTATATCCGTTATTTAAGAGATGAGTTATTTAAGAGATAAAGCAATAGCATAATAAGACATGCTCATATTTTTATCTTACTTACTTTGTAATTGTCTCATTACAGCAATAGTTATTTATAATTACAACAAACTAAAATTTTGTTAGCTGTGTACTCAATGTCAATTTGTCATCAATTCAGGTGGATATTTTCTCATTTTGCACCAGCATTAAAGTATCACTTGTTCTATCAATTAGAACAAGTGATATAAGGTGCAATGTTAGCTGGAATATTAACTTCTTTTATTGTGTAAAGCTGCTTTGCGACAATGTCAATTGTTAAAAGCGTTATATAAATAAAATTGACTTGACTTGACTTGACTATCCATGACTGAAAGATGCCTTTGACATCTGGATATAAAAAACTATTATAACTTAACTTGACTATGGCTCCCTACCTGCCTCCCCTCCAAAGTGTCTTTTGGATTCAGTGTTTAAGCTTAAATTGGAAGCTAAGAGTGACCAACATTTACTACCAACATATAGTCACTGGATCAGAGATGTTACGAAGCATATACACTCACTCACTCATCTTCTATAATGTTTTATTCTGTATACAGGATCATTGGAGGCCTCAGGACACTTAAGGCACAAAGCGGGGTACAACCTGGACAGGGTGCCAATCCATTGCAGGGCACACACATGCAATTTTGGAAAACAAATTAGCCATATTATTATTATTATTATTATTATTATTATTACAGACCGCTGGAAGTTCCAGACCTCACTCTAAGAGCCATGGGGACGTCAAGTATTGTTGCTATGTCTTGTGTTCATTGCAATTCTAGGAAATTAAACCTACCTGAATTCCATTGATACAGGCACTCACTATCTCTTTATAGTTCCTCTCAGAACAGAGAGGACAAGCAAACCGAGAACGCCACAGGAAATGGAAGGAGCAACCATCACATGTTCCTTCTGTACAGTTACTGCAGAGAGAGGAAAATGAAAAACACAAGACTCAATTAGTATTAGACACACAGTTCCTTGCTTTGACCAATAGGTGTCGTTATACACCAAATAAACAGCAATGATCAATGCTCTTTTTTTACTTCTTCTGCTTGTGGCAGTTGGTCTGTTGACTATTACTGCCTTCATTTCATAAGTCTACATTGTACCTTGGCAAGAAAATCTGATCCATTGCTGTCACTTTGGGATCACATCTGAGCCTGATGGAGGTTGATCTCCCATTTTTGCATGCCTGTGTTGTTTCACTTGCCCTAAAGATACGAAATGAATGACAGCCACAAGTATAATGACAACTCTTTAAACAGTTTTAAACTGATGCTTATGGTAAATTTATCCCTCATCTTACCGGTAGTAAAATATGACATCAGGGAGATCAGTTTCTGCAGGGAAGGTACTCCCAGAAGATGAGATATGGTCAAGTGTTGAATCAGTGGTTACCCCTATGGTTGAAAATGAACAAAAACAGAAAATAGAAAGAGCAGGTCACTATATGAAGCTGTTGCGCCTTACCTGTTTAGTTGTAAGATCACTTATAACTCACCTATCAATGTGCTTCCAATACTAAAAGGCTGTGAGGACACAACACTTTGACCCCTGACATCAGTAGGCACTATGATTGACTGGCAGACATAACCATTCACCTCCTTCCTGCTCTCTGTAACGTTGTCAACACAGGACGCTAGAAGACGGTCCTAAGAGCATACAGATAGTGGTTAAAAATGGCCGACTGCATTCGGATTGCTGATTCTCATAATGAATCACATTATCCAAAGTTTATATTTGTAAATTTTAAGCATCTTAGACATTTGACAAAAAATAATTATGAATGTTTACATTACATCAACACGGCTTTACTCTTATCATAGATTCATACAGATATCTTCTTACAGTACATAAGAGCTGACCATCGTAACATCAACCTAACATCCTGAATTTACCTCTGTGCCACACAGCCCCACACTAAATTGATGTACATAACGAAGACCTTTGTTGGTGAAGCGAGGGCTGCTCTGAAAGTGAGTGAGATTGGCCAGGGGAGAAAAGTCATACTGTAGAGTTTCTCCTTTATGCAGCACAGTCAGCATGCAGTCACTCACACAGGCTGAGCGGGCCTGAAAAAAGAATGAGACAAAAGGAAGAGTTGAGAATATCAAAATATCAGTACGTTCATGAATACTGTGTACATCACACATATAGGCGATATATTACACATTTTACATATCAATCATTTTACCCAATTTCACTACCAAGACCCCCTATGATACAAAATGATTATGAAAACAGAAAGAAATTAGCAGTGCTTACTTTGTTGCTCTTAGTATTAGGTCCACATGAGATGCAGGCTTCTATTCCCAGAGGCTGCTCAGGCCTTATGAAGGTGTTCGGTGGACAGCTCCTGCATATTCCAGTGCCATGTAGCATGTAGTGACCAGGAGGACAGGAGACGCAGGCGGAGTTTGTCTGAGAGGAGTCGAGTGCACACTGTCGACACTGAGAGGCCACTCCTCCAATCACATTAGTGATGTGAACAGAGTAGATCTTAGCAAAGTCTGAGCTGTATTGCCTTTCCTGTAAGCACAAGAGAAAAATGTTTAAATGGCTGAACATATTACTATAATTGTAAATTAATTAATTAAATAAATGGAATATGTTTTAAAGCTTATTTCATTATTTCTTATTTACAATCTTTAGTACATTGTTATTATATATCATTATTATTAGTCTATTATGGGAAAATTACCAACTTCAGCATATTAGCATATACTCAACATCATATTAGCTGATTTTATTAAAAAATAGATATAGATATTTTTTTTTCTTATAGAGCACTCTGTTCAATATGAACCAAGATATACAAGACTGTACCAAAAGCAATGCAAATGTGGGCATAACTTTTGTATTAACTGACAGCGCTCACTGAAATTGCACATGTTGGTAGAGTAACTCTTCCTTTATAGTAACACTTCTTCCTGTTTTTCTCTGAGTGAGTTCTTGACAAAGAAGGGGTGCAGGCTGTCTGACATCCACAAAATGCTATGCAAGGTAATACGCAATATGCACAGATGGATGCAATCTGAACAACCCATGTCAGATAATAAAATATTTAATCCAGTTTGGCATTACTTTTGGTACAGCTCTTATATATGAAAACACTCATATTTAAATAAAAATCGTGCTGTGAGACTGCAAGCATTTTTCTTGTCCTCACCATACTGTAGGTGTCAGTGCGCTGAAAGCCCCAGGTAAAGCTCACAGTGTGATTGCTCTTAATAAGGTAAGAATAGGACTGCTTCCCGATGGTGCCTCTCCAGGTTTCCACCACATGGTCATTTCTCTCACTCAAGCCCTGTGACCACACACACACACACACACACACACACACACAGCAAATGAAGTGCATGAGACTAGTACATTTCTATTTACCTTGCTCAACAAGAAAAGTGTGAGCAAATGTGTAATGGTCGCAAATAGAGGATAGGTAAATAAAACATTTTGCTGTGTGGCATATTTTAAAAATAATAATGCTTATGATAACCTTGTGTGTAATGTGTAAAAACGTAAATGCTTACTGTCATGAAGTAAAGTGCGCAGTTAGCCTGGCACTTAGTCTCAAAGACAAATGTGATTCTAGAAAGTTCTGGTCTCTCTTTATCTTTATCCAAGGAGTAGGGCAAACTGAGCAAGACATAGATATGAAAAATAAAAAGATAAGAAATTTTCACCTTCAAAGACGGGAAAAAAACATCAAACATAGGCGACTAAAACTACTAATATCCATAGACAATACATGTTTGTTTCCTGCATGTCCTTTCCTGCATTAGCTAAATGATTGTATTTACTATTTACCTATAACCAGGTACAGTGAGTGTTAACAACATGTAGTCTGAGTCCAAATCTCCAGGTGTGGTGTAAACATACTCGCCAGCTACCTCCCATCCTGTAACAAAGCAGTGTTTTTATGGAGAAATACAAAAGACATGCCCCCCAAACTGGGACTCGAGCACACACTGTAATCTTTAGTCTTTTTAAGTTTTATTATTGTGAATTTATTATTAGTCTATGAATAATTATCCATCCATTTGTCTGCCTTATTATGAACAAATAAATTATTCTTTTCGTCCTGCATTGTTTAATCTCTGCCTGACTACAGCTACAAGGCTTTGCTAATAAACCTTTATAGTATCCACTTCACAGACAGTGAGGGTCAATGAATTACAAACAGACGCCCACCATAAGGCTTTGTTTACCTGTGCTCCTCTGAGTACCACTATACTCTCGTCTGTAGACCGAACTATTCATGTTGCTGGGCATCCTATTCCACCACTTGTACTCGAAACCCATTACTGGCTCCATTCCAACAGGACACTCGGAACATGCTGTAAACACAACACCGATCTTAATCTGTGTGCTTTCTCTTTAAATCTTTTATTTATTCTAGCAGTTTACTAGTTTAAATTGCAACTTATAATATAGCCACATGGTGTACTACACCTGTTCCATTGGAGTAAAAGCCTTGTGGACAGGGTTGGCACGCTGACGAGTTGTTAGTGAAGTATCCAGGATTACATGGAGGACAGGTTTGCATCTCCCCTGATGCTGGAAGTTTCACGGCTCCCTCTGCATTCTCATTACAGATCTTTGGTTCAATCCACTTATACATCAGCTGTGTCTATGATCAAAAAGAGAACAAGAGAAATGTGCATGAAATAAATAAAGGCAACAAGACTATGTGGCACAGGTTGCTAATACAATATGTAGACAACCTTAGTAAAAAAAAAAGGACACTTTCGTGTATTACAAATATATTAAAATCTTCCATAGTACATTGCAATTATATTAACAAAAAAGTGTATCATCAGTTAATATATAAAAAGTATACTAATATCATTATGTTACCAATTTTTTTAATTAAACTTTAAACATACTTCAAAATAATTGTATTATAGTACAGTACACTTTCCAAAAATATGTTACAGGAAAATATACTTTAAGTGAAAGGTCAGTGTAATTCCAAAGCAAACTTATTCAAACTTTGTTTTTCAATTTATTTTCGGCATATTAAAAAAAACATATGCTCGAAATAATCATTGTAACAATATAGAGAAAGTATACATTAGAATACAAATTTTAATACACAGTAGTCTACGTGTTTTAAGTTCAATCTGAACGCACATATTCATGCTTATACAGTATTTAGTGCAACTCTCTCTCTCTCTCTCTTTCGCATGTGCGCTTTCAAACTTGTTTTTGCGTGCTGAGTCTCACTTTTGTGAGTTTCATTTACAGTATGTGCGTTTGAACTCTGTCTCTTCTGTGCGCTCAATATCATAAAGCTTCGGTTGCTCGGACTGCAGCGGCGTTAAAATTCCAGCCAACCAGGGATAAAGTAGGGGCAATACCAGCCAATCAGAAACTAGAGGCGGGCACATTCTCTCTTTCTGGATTGGCTCTGCTATTCTCCGTTTCTAGTTTGAATTCATGGCTGGAAGCTGCATCATTGCATACATTAGTTCTTATATATATTTAATATCTCATCGTTATTATTTTATTTCATCAGCATAAGGTACATTTTATGGTTTTTGTGAAGTTGTTTGAAATTAAGCACATAGTTTAAACTGTAGAATATATTGTCTAATGCATTATTGCTAAATCTTATGTACTTCATTTCTAGCATTTGCCTTCAACCTGACGTTTTGCTGAAGGCAAATAATCTATAGAACTGTTTTTTTGTAACCTTGTGCAAATTCCAAAATAGCAAACCTCTATTTTTATACTTAAGTATGCTTTGGCATGGTAGAATTTAATATACTTAGCATACTTTTTTTTCACTTGGGAAGTGCAAGAGGAAAAAGCCAAAAAATGTATATTTTATATCATCAGGACATATAAAATATGATAGATTTGTTTGTTTATGTATTAAATTGTCAGTCTGAAAGTTTGTTTCCTCCTTTCGGCATGTAATCATAAGAGCCTCCTAATTCTTTGTGTATCTTTGTCCATGCCTTTTGGTATATCTGGGTGCGATACACTGTGAGACATTAACTGTACAAGATGCATTTACTGTTCTTTTTTATTATTTAAACAACATTGTGATAAAAACATGTGAGTGAAAAATCTGATTGATCGAATGTAGATGCTAATTAGCTATGTAAAAAATACTTAATTATTTAATTTGTAGATTATTAAAAGTTTATTTTTGTGGCTTTCAAAAGTACCTGTCCTTTGGAATCACAAGGAATGTGAGTGTAAAAGTAGTCACTGGTCATGCAGGGTGGTCTCTGCTGACACGCTCCTGACCCGATCTCTGTACACATAGGAAAAAGTCATTACACACATGTACACACAAACACACACACACATTTAGATCAAGTGATAGCACAGACACAGCAGCAACTGAGCAAACCCTAGAGCTGCTTTGCTTTTAGTACACTTATTTTCACACCAATCACTTGGAGGTGAATACATTCAAGTTATCTTGGGTGTCATAATAACACAAAGACATTGTCCTCTGTCTATCCAGAATATGATCTCAAAAAAAGAAAGAAACAAAAGCATTTGTGTTCTTAAATAAAAATTGTTAATCACAAACACATACCTGAATATTTGTCTTCCTCACACTGCTGGCATTCAGTAGCTCCCTTATTAGAGTAGGTATTGACTGGACAGGGGGAGCAGTGGGCAGCCCCGGCTTCAGCACTGAAGGTGCCAGGCTTACAATGGAAACATTCAGATGTGTATGCAACCCCTGCGGAGAATGAAACAAGAGTTTTAAAATCTTTTTAATCGACAAAGATGCCATTCTCTGTCTCTCCATCGTTTATTTTGATGATAATGATGACATATAGAGCACAAACCTGAGATAGCGATGTTCTTCAGTAGAACCGGTTTAACAGCACTGCCAGACAAAGAGAACCCAGTGGTTCTCCAGTATAAAACATTGTTCCCATTGGTCAGTTGCATCTAGTTAAAAACCACAGAACAAAGTTAATATCTGCCTTAAAATAAAAGTATTTTAAGACATTTCCTGCACAACAAGCATGCAAAATCATTTCAACACAAAAACACAAATGAGGTGTGAACTCGCTTACATAGTGATACTCCCAGTCATTCTTAGAAATCTTCATCCAACGACTCTGAGAATCAGTTGACTGGCACTGGTCATTCTGAACCTGACAACCAACACAAAGAGGAGAGGGATAAACAGGGCATTAAACAATATATGGCTAAAACAGGATATGAGAGCCACAAGTGCATTAATGAGGTCAAGCACTAATGTTGGACAAGCAGACCTGGCATTCATTTGGTCTTCCAGTTCATTCCAAATGTGTTCAGTGGGGTTAAAGTCAAGCCAAGTTCTTCCATACCATTCTTAGTAAACTAAGTCTATATGGAGATTACTTTGTACACAGTAGCAACGTCATGTTGGAACAGATTTTAGTCTCTTATTTCTAATGAAGGAAAACCTTAATGCTACAACATACAAAGACATTCTAACTAATCCTGTGCTTCCAAATTTGTGGCAACAGTTTGGTGAATACACACGTTTGAATGTGAGTCAGGGGTTCACATACTTTTAGAGAAAGAGGACATAGTTTTTATTTATTTAATTTTTCTATCGACAATGCCTCTCTCTATTGAAAAATAAACTCCAATCTGTTATTTAGCTGCTACTCTGGTGTTAAAGGAGGACTTTGCTTTGTTTCAATGGCATTTAAATGCAGAAAGATTTTCAACACAAACATAAAGGAAATCCACAGTCAAAGTAATACAAGTACTCACATAGAATTCGAAGAAGATGCTGTTATCAGGATAGATGTACTGGAAAGTGACTGAGCCAGGCTGTTTCAAATTCACAGCATACGACAGTGTAGAGCTGCATTCATCTGTGTTAGAAGATATGTAGTCCCCCTTAGGAGTCCAAGTGGAACTGGATCAAATAAAAACAGAAAACATGTACACCCACACAGGAAAAAAAAAAGGCATGGATAAGTTTTATTGGAATCCTTTCAGTTTTATGGTTACAACACATTAATGTTATTAATGTTATTAAGTGCTATTTGTTTGCATTTATACCACAACATGACTGTTACTTTTTTAATGTACATACTGGCTCTGTCTGTAATTCACATTATTAAATGCATGAAATTAATGCACTCATTGTAATAAGTCATCCTTCTCACAGTAAAATCTAATTCACATTATGGATGCTTAATTTAACAATTAAAGGACACATGTTGTTATTTAACACAGAAATTATTGTAATTTATGCTTTCTGTAAGATGATGTTTATTTAACGATAATGAAAGTAGTCGCAGGTGTCTGTGCTTTCTAAAGGTCAGTAATCTATCCGCCACTGGAGAGTCCTTGGAAGTGTAGAGAGCTCCTTGGTAATGTGACAAGCTGTTTTGTTTCTTTTTGGTTTTCACAAGAAAAAAAAAGCTGCTGATGGAAGGACTGTTTATGGTTTTAAAGTGATAACAGCAACTAACTTGTCTCAAAGATATTCCACAACATTAACCATGCTTTGTAAAACAAGCACAATATTTTGTTGTTAATAAAAGTAAAATTGCAGTTGTTGAAAATTGCTGTGGTAGAAGAGGAATGAAACACTTCGGGACATGCTGTTACAGAAAAATATTGTGCATTGTGAATAATTGCCCTATAACAGGAGACACCATAGCAGTGTAATCCATGTTTGTTGACATATGACTCAAAGTTAAAAAACATACACCCACATATCACACATACACCCAGATGCAGTACAATAGAAAACAGAGTACAATACAGTCATAACATCTATAAATTATTGCAACAAAAAAAGAAGAAATTATAAGCCAATAAGAGACACAATTTGATGAAATCTCCAGTTAAGCTACTCACTTAGAACAGTTAGTGTAGCTGTTGCCGATATCCATATTGATGCCATGGCTGATAAAGCCAGCAGGGAGGGTGTCCCATTCATCAAAAGCCACCCCAGTACCCAATGAATAGGTTCCTGCAGCACACTTCTGACACTCCTGTGTCTTCATATCGAGGTATTCACCTTCCTTACAGGAAAATGCTATCAACCATTAAAAACAGTTAGTTCAGTTCTCATCTTTTTAATAATGCTCACAGAACCATTACAACACAAATAACTTACTAACAAAAACGACCATAAAATGTTCTTTGTGGTCTATACAGTAGCTTCCTAAAAGGAATGTATTTGGATCCCATTACTAAAACATATAGTTGCAGGATTCTGCATAGAACATATAAGACATAAGGGTTCTAAATTAAATTGTATCGACTGCCATCTGCCTCAGGTAAAGCCTTGTTACTCACTGCATTGTGTTCCTTTCACTGGGTCAGGGAGGCCTGTGCATGTGTCAGGTTTGTTGGGTATCGCCACTCTCCATCTGGACCCCAGAACATCACAGTCTGTGTACTCAAAGTGGTAATCTGACTGAGATCATAACACAGATATACACACATTCATGTCATTAGAAGATGATTTGAAAAAATATATATGCATGCGGTTGAAAAGAAAGAAGTTGGGTTACATTAGTGTAATATATAAAAAGAACCTCTCGATGTCACTGTTTTGTTTATTTCTTGATGTGAAAATCTATATTTGATTATATACAGACAATGCTAGTACCCCATGTCTTTGGCAGTCTGATACATCTCTGTGTATTTAATCATTCAACCTCCTTTTTAAATACAGTGTCAGATCAATATTTACACAGGCATCCACCACACCCTTTAACAACCACCTTCAACTAGGATGTTTAATTCCCAGTCCCCACAAGCTGCTTAACATGAATTATTTACTTTTCTTAGGGAGACATAGATAAAGCAGATTCCTAAACAAACATGCTTCTCTATTCCACATAAACACAAATATTTGCAAACACTATTTACCACCTTTTTGAACATTTTCTTTCCTTTCTTTTAAGTGGTTCATTAGATTTTGTATGTTGCCCATTCTTTAGAACATTTACGCAAGGTTTTGAGTAACAGTAGGGCAACTAATCAACATGCACCTATCTAGATGTGCCACCTGGAGTACGATTAGTCCTAAGTACTTAACAAAGTACACTCAAACACCCAATGTGAAGCGGAACTCGATTAATAGTTAACAAACTAGAATGGCACAGAAAAAAAGGTTCTACCTGGAAACTCTTTCCTATTAGTGAAGCTACATTAGGTCTGTGCATGATGACACAGAAGAAAACTTATACAGAAGAAGGTATTAAGAGTATAAGGTGAAAATGAGTAATTAATTTTATCAGTCAGGCATAAGGGCAGTGTTCTTGCTAGCACTAATCCAGACATCAATATTATTTTGATAATTCCAGGGCAACAGGACATAGTGACCCATGTTTCTATGGTATCTCAGCCTACACAGTCATCTTTCCGGGGCCAAATGCAAGGTCTTTTAACCTTCATGAGAGTACAGTATGAATAACAAAATAAATGTAGAGAACTACTGTCTGCACCAGACAGAAATTAATTTTTTTTTTAAAGACACAAGCCTAGTATCTCTGAATTTCAGGTAATGATGTCAAATCATGATGTAACTCTTTCTCAATCATCAGATGTCCATTTCACACAGTAAATGAAATATGCATTCTTATCATCTCCTGATAAGATTCTCAGGCTGCAAGTTTTCACACACTACTCAGTTAACTCAGTTTAACTCAATAATAGCTGCTTACATGTATGAGGAAGTTCAAATTGAAATGAGTTGTACATTTCCTCATGAGGTTTTCAAGAGTCACCTGTGCATCTATCTGAGGCTGTCTTGGATAACCCAAACTCACTGACTGTTGATATGAATGCATAATTGATCCAAATTCAGATTAAATTTGAAACATTTATCTCTTATTAACTCTTTAAACCCTATTCTTTATCATTTCTCCCAGCCTTTATGATAGGCACCTTCTCTTTGTTTTAACGTGTGATCATATGATAAGTATCAGTTGAAGTAACAACAATAACAAGTAATATGACAGAAGAAGAAAAATGACTAGTCTGATCCAGTTCCAATGATATCATTTCATTATTATTTCATTCATGTCCAGGTTATACAGTGTTCAGGAACAAATTTGTAGTTGAATTATAAATACCATGTCTGTAAAAATAGCCTGGATATTCAGTTTGAAGACTTTGCAGTTAGAAAACGGTTATATGTCTATTTTTATGAAAGAATGTCACAAGTACAGAATACTAAAGGCACATCAGTTTTTGTTTACAAACATATGTGAGTCCACATCCTCAACTCGCAATGTGCTTTACGATCCATAAACATGACTTCTGCCAGAGCAATGATCTATCAATTATACATGTAATTGACAAACAAGAAAGTGTTGAATATCCAGTACAGTTGCAGCTGTTCCAAAAGGCTAGAGGATTTTTTTGAGCATACATATAATCAGGTTGTCAGAATAAAAGCGTTTGCTCCCAAACAACACTTTAATTGGATGCATAGAAAAGACGTGACATTGTTTAGAATAATTTTTTCAAGTTTTCCTGACATCCTACAAAAAACATTTACAAGCAGCCAATACATTAGCAGGATGCCTAATGAATTAAACTTTTAGCACCAAAAAAGAGAGCTAAATAGGGCAAAGTAAAAACCATCTAGTGTAGCTTAGTTGTTAAGGCATTGAACTACTGATTGGACAGTCCCAAGATCAAACCCCAGCACCACCAAGGGCAACTGTTGGGCCCTTGAGCAAGGCCCTTAAGCCTCAGATGTAAAAAATAATAAAATAATAATAATAAGATGAAATGTAACTCGCTCTGGATAAGAGCATCTGCCAAGTGTAAATGTCCTAAACCATTTATATTGTCAAAAACTGGTTCGGTTACTTAAAGACGTAATATAGTAATGTGTGAGAGCGGTAGTAGTAGGAAAACTCTCATGGCTCTATCTTTAAAGGTTTATCTAGAAGAACAACTAAATTACCTGTAGGAATCTGTTGTTGTTGTTGTTGTTTCCTAAGAGTGCAATTTAGACATGCTGTTGTACTTTCAATGCCATACATAGTGCATTCTTGCAACAACAAAAAAGCCTTTAAAAGACTGCAATATTTCAAACGTTTGAGTTTTTTTTTTTACGGACCAAATTGTGTCAGAAGGAATAAGATGATCCTTAGAGATATGGGAAGGGAGACAAGTCTCAATCCTAGGCCCATCAAGGACACAGTTATAATAAATCACAGTTTCCCTTTAGCTTTATTATTTATAAAATGCAAAGACTGAAAAGAAGGAAAGTTGTTTGAGATTACACAACTTTAGTTTCTGTAGACTATACAAATTTTAGACTAAAACATGAAACCATTATTCACGTCAATATTATAATATCGGATCCTAGCTTTGTGATTTAAAGCGAAAATCCAGAGGAAGGAGACACACGACGAGGTGGAAGGGTTTAAAAGAAATACCGCGATATTTCGGCTTCTGAGCTATACTCCCGGAACACATGGTCGTCTATATGCCAAGTTTGTAACTGAGTAATAGTTGATTAGACGCTAGTTAAAACTATTACTGTGTGGCTTTGAGTCGCCCTGTCGAGCTCTTACCTCTTTGCAGCTCGGCAAATCCCTCGCCT